>ML368961.1:0-29617 GCA_005239525.1 Nicotiana knightiana
CACCCCCCCAATATAATGAAACTCGTATTCTACGCTCTTCAGACATAATGAAAAAATGCTTGAAAATTTTAACAACAATAAACGTTTGATCAAGAGTTGAAAATTTTTTGTGATTGAATGCAATGCAATTCTAACCACTTTATATAGAATGCCTGGCCGGAGATTTTTATTTTTAATTGTATAGCGCCAATGTAGTAAGCACTATACGCTTTTTGAATTATTGGTGGGCCCAGGAAGCAGGTATAACGCCATAGTACACGGCGCTATACAGAAAAATAGGTATAACGCCACATACTATGGCGTTATACCTGTGTCTGACAGATTCAGAAGGTATAACACCATAGTATATGGCGCTATACACTAACGGCACNTATACATAGATCCGTTCTATATTTTTTTTGGACTTATTTTAGTTTTATTTGTCCAAATATAGCCTACTTGGGTTCCGAGCTCTTGCTTAGTATATTATCAATGTGTATGATAATCAATTGTTAACGTTACTTAAGGATAACATTAATACACCTCTTCTTATAGTAATTACCAATTTATAATATGATAAACCATCACTAATATTTCTAACAGAAATGACTAATACACTTCTTCTTAGTGTGTAATTATTATACAGGTTAATCAATGTAGTTAATGATACTACAAATTCACTTTTACTTTGTGTAATTATAAATTACTAAGCTAATTGCCACTAATATATTTTTAAGTAGTGTAATTACCATGAATACAGTTCCACTTAGTGTAAATTTCAATAAATAGGTTAATCAACCACTAAGATAATTAAGTAAATACTTACCAAGGGACTTACCGGCAACCTCCCTCGCTATAGCTATAAAAATAATAAATAAATATGTATAAGGTTATATTTAAATTACCGATGGAAGTCCATAGGTGCCTAAAAAATTAATTCAAAATTATAAATAAAAAATATTCGGAGAGAGTCCATCGGTAAATTATCGAGGAAATGCATCGGTACAACCAATTAAATTTTGATCCGTCAAGGAATGATTATTTACCGAGAGTTGTCCGCCGGTTATTCTTAAAAGAAAAATTAGAAATTAAAAAGTTCGAAAATACAGGGGACTCTGACGGAAAGTCTCTCGGAATAGCGACGGACAAAAGTCCGTCGGTAGCGTCGATAAACAAGTGTTTTTTAGTAGTCTGCTATTTTGATTCTCAATTTTTTCCCATGCATTAGAGGTGTGCACTTTGGACTTCAATCTATTTCTTTGGGCTGTGCAGTCATGTCCAACCCAAATGGTTGAGTCCTGTTGGATCTAGCTCAGGATTCTGGACGACCTTCGTGATTCGATTAGGCAAGTGAGATCAGTCTTTCGAAGGCCCAAATTCTGCTTCAACACGGTGCTGGTTGTATTGCTGACTTCAGATAAAATCGCTGACGTTAATATTGACATGTACTTACTCACCTTTATGATTTTAGGGTTGAGTTTTTCTTTTGGTTTAATTGAGCATATAGTGTAATATAATGATACAATGAACAAACTAAATCATACCCGGAAACGGATCAAAGATATTAAACTTGACATGGGTTCATTCTTTGAATTTAACCACTGAACCAATTCATTTTTCTTTAAAATTATGGTTTCACAACTAGAACTTTTTTTTCTTTGTAAAAAGTCTTCCATACTTTGAATCCAGCTGGACTTTCTGCCCATCGAGTACTTTTAATAATGTATTTGCATAGGCAGTCCTCGTCTCAGTGTAAGAAGCATATCCACTACTTTCCTGCTGTGGCTGGTGAAACTCATTGAAGAGCCATATGTCATGATAATCGTGTGCCCCGGTGAAGTCATTCTTAATGGGGCTCACATAATAGATCTTTACTACTTTTGAGAGTAAATGAAAAGTTAAGGTTTTTTGGGTACTGGGCACGCCTATTATGTAAAGCTCCTTCGTTTTTATGAGTTGCTGCTTTAGGAATTGAGCCGCTCTCTCATACAAAAAGACTTGAACTAACTACTCGATCAACGCGCATTAAAATTCTAATGAATACCCTTATTTAGCATCTTTGAGTTAAGCTTAGCCCTCTTCCTATCCTAAACCCCTAGAGTCATAAGGAACGAATTTAATATTTCTTAAAATTAAATGCTAGTATAATTTTTTGCAAATATATCTAAGAATTGTTGGATTCAACTGAATCCTCGGACTTCATATTGCATCCGTCACACGAATGTCGTTCCGAAAGATCTATCCGTGACCAATTTATTTAAGAAGCTTTGCTAGTCATTTACTGCGATGTCGAGCATGCATGATGCAACCCAATCTGCCACAGTATAGCTCATTTTAGAACATAATACTCCTATATAAAGAACTCTGTTTTAAACCTTATGTTAAATTACGCCCCCGTATAGCCTCTCAACGGCATCACCAGCTGGGGCATATTCTGTTAGCCATTGAATAATCTCCACTTTTTTCCAATTTCCACATATATGTGTTAGTTTTATGATTTTTCAATGTCTTAATCGCTCGTTTCAGTGTATAATAGTATGAAATTTGTGTGATTATTGTCTTGTGATGAGACGGTTGGCATTACAGAAGCACAGTATATAGTTACTTAGCGTCCGTAAAATGTAATATGATTTTTTATTCAAAAGGATATTAGGGGTAATACAATGGTAACATATCGCACTAGCTAGCTAGAAGAAGAAAATAATAGTGTACATCTTGAGAGAGTAATATGATTTCTTTTCTTAATTCTTCGCCATACGTGTATGTCTTCGACTTGACTGGTTTTTATATGGCATAAATTAAACCTCGTACGCCTGCATAAAGTGGAGCTTTGATAAGTATACATACTTACTTTAAATTATTTATATTTAAAATAAAAACAGAGGCACAAAAAGGATAAGTAGATTCAAAGTTGAAGTTTGACGCATCTCATGAATTGACAGTTGATACGTTAAAGTATAGTGCCACTAAGAGCTTCCATGACTTAATTAAAAAAGAAGAAGACAAAGTCTATGTCAAGACAAAATCTATGCTAGTTTTAGAATCACAAAGATTTCAAAGTAAGGAATAAAATATAGAGTAAGATAATGGTCGGGTACGGAGTGTCTACATGAAAAGAAGTGGAGGCTTTTATTTTACATGCAAGTCTCTCAACCCTTACCTATATTTAGAAAGTATTGGACCCTAGGAATGTTATCCAAAAAGGCAAGGGGGATTAGATCTCATGTGGACTCAATGACAAGATAAGAAGCTAATTAGTTGAATGGAATATGGCCAGGCATTACCTTTATATTTATAATACTAATGATTAGAAGTTTAGTCAGAGATTTTTTTGGACCATTTATTAACTGAAGCTATTTTTAAATGGAGTAATTAATCCAATTGGATTATGCTTTTTTACCAGCATTGAGTTTCCTAGTATATCACCTATTCAGAATAACATAACATAATTAAATGTAATATCTTAAAATTTATCGCATAAGGAAATAACATGATCTTTTACCTGCAACTGGTTTCTTGATTAGCTTAGCGAGAGTTTCCTCCTGACCTGTATTTTGGGAATGGGACATCACCGGACTCAATGTGCTTGAGATCTTCTATAAGGATAGCATAGTGTTGCTTAACATCTTCAACTGATTTTCCTCCACCAACGTATTTAGCAATGTTTTGCCAACGATCAGGTGTGTCCTTGTCATAGACAGCAAGTGCCTGCTCAAATTTCTTGTTTTCTTTTGTGGTCCAAGCAGATAGTGAATTTGATGCCATTATTTTGATATTTAAATCTGTGTTGTATAAAATGCCTTAGATACAGAGGAAATAATTAATGACTAACTAAAACTGAAATATGCTCAAGCAAAACCTGAAAACTATGTAATAAATTGGAATGAAGATATAGTTGTAGTGAGGACAATGACTGAAGTGAGTGAGGCTTGTGTATTGAGATGTTGTTGAGGGAGCGCTCTATATATATATATATATATATATATAACAGAAGGAAAAGATGGTGGGGTCTGCCAGTTGGAGAATAAATTTTAGCAAATGGAAGAATCAAAGGGGTGACTTGTCCCCTTTAGAAACCACAAGTAGAACAAATTAAATGGCCTGGTGAAAGAGGAGAATCAGTTTTCAAGTATTTGCATGCCTGGCGTCAGTGTTATTTATTCATTCTCTCTTGGTCTATAAAATTTGTACTGGAATATTATTTAACATTGAAATGACACAGGAACTAGGGAATCAATAAAGGGAAGAAGAGAGATTAAGAAAATTAACCAGGGTAGTTTTAGATGCTAAGTATTGTTTATTGGTGATAGGTGGGGTGAGGAAATGGATTTATTCCTGTACGATACTATTATATTCACCAAAACTTGATGATCTCATACTATTATATAACCAGAAGTTTCTTTTATACTTAGTTAGCTAGCTTGTTTTTTCTGATATTCCTAATTGGCAGTTCACATGATAATAAATTCCAGATTAAAAGAGAGACTCACTGTCTTTGGCAGGGTGATCCAGTTTATGTGCTCCCTGAAACTGAAAGAGATTCTAAGTCAACGATCGGCTGTTACATTTTTCCATTTATAAATGTAATTTTTTGTTAAAATTGTCTGGTTACTTGTTAGTGACTGCTCTTTTGCTTTAATGGGTCTAGCATCCAGTTCTTCTTAAAAGAAATTAGAATAACCATGATTCTTCGTCGTTGTATTAAATGGATTATTTGTAAAATGATAGGCTCCATCCTTGGCCAATAGGCCCAAAGTAACTTCTGACACCACAAAAATAGATAGAAAATTATTACGAAAACTAAATTGGTTGTGCAATAATGAATTCTTGTATTTTTACTTGTGTGTTAACTGAAAGAAGTTATGCACTCTATGGTTTGGTTGCTCAAAATTGTACTGTTGCAATCTGAAAAAGTAAACGAAGCAATAAAACATGTCTACATTCATAAGTTTGAGGAAGTAATATCAATTGGTATTTTTGTCCTGTCAATATGAATATATTCTCTCTGAGGAGTACACCTTTAATTATTGATGGGTGGCAAATCTATGTAGTTAATGTTGCAACCATCATTTCTCATATAGAAGAGATATGGGCTTCAAGCTATTTTCTTTTCGTGTGCTTTGCAGCTCTAATTTCTCCAAGGAAACTAATGGAGAATAATTGCTATGTATCCTAATTATAATTAACTCTATGCATTCCTCTTGCTGCTTTATTTTACGGTCAATTCGTTATTACTAAGATTTAAGTGTATGACATGCTTCAACTTTGGTTGGAATTTGTTGAAGCGCTCTTCCATTAGGAACAATGATGACAAATATTAATGTCTTCTTCTTCTTTGTTCATCTCAGGCAAACTTCCTTAGCTTGTTCTACCCTCCTGTTTTTAAGCCTACTCACCCAAAATATATTATATCCCATAATTAACCAAAATTTTCCACATTTGCAAAGCAGCAGCTTGTCGTGGCTCATTAATGAAGGACCATATGACAGACTTATAATCCTGTTTAGCCATACTTTTAAATTTCAAGAGTATTTTTAAAAACCAAAGAAGTGATTTTGGTGAAAAATAATTTGTATTTGGCTAATCAATTTAAAAGGAACTTTTGAATATCAATTAGTGTTTAACCAAGCTTTTAAAAAAATACTAGAAAGTACTTTCAAAGAAAAAAATATTTTTCCTCAAAAACTAATTCTGCTTCTTCCCAAAGCACCTTTTCATCTTAAAACATGGGCCAAATACCTTAACTTTGAAAAATAAATACTTTTGACCCAAAAAATACTTGTAGAAAAAAAAAAAAGCACGACTGAACAGGCTATAAGTACATGTACATGATTAAGTTACTCGTAAGGATCACACGAATAACAATTACATGAAAAACAAAAATGAAAATAAAATAACCTTTTTAAGAGATACCTAGCCTAACAAAGAAAGGGCTCGTTGTCACGATCCAAATCTCATATGTCGTGATGACGTTTATCGTAATATTAAGCAAGTCGACAACCACAATAAACCACACATTCATAAGTTTGAAAACATAATAAATTAAACTTACGAGTGAAATCTCATAATTACTGATACATAAATACCGTATCTCAATATAGTACATTCCCAAAATTCGAGTGTCACTGAGTACATGATCATCTAAAGAAGACCATAGTCTGACTGATAAAGCCACTGTCTAGAAATGTAGAACAATACAATTAACTGAAAGAAAGGAGAATCTAGGTCTGCGAATGCCAAGCAGTTACCTCGAGAATCTCCGAAATTGATAAAAGCTCTGAAATTAGCAACCACCGTAACCGAAAATACCTGCATCTGCACATCAAGCGCAGGGTGTAGTATGAGTACAACCAACTCAATGAGTAACAAGCGTAACCTTCAGCTGAAAGTAGTGACGAGCTAAATAGGCACAACCCAAATATGGATATAACAGAGCAGGAATATAGACATGCTTTTGAGTAAAATAGTTTAAGCTCAAAACAGGTAAAATATGCTAAGTATAACTGGGATCAGGAATGATACATCTTTATATCTGCATATCGATTATGCATGACAACTGTAATGCAATGTAGTGATAAAAATCATATGCATACTCTCTGAGTATCAATTCATCTAGTCCTCCCGTTCACTCAGTCCTCACAGTCACTCATGCCTAGAAGTCACCCAATCCTTCCAAATCACCCTGAGCTCGCATTCACTAGGTACCAGCGCTCACTTCTGGTGAGTCGGACTCTGGAGAGGCGGATCCTGACCAAGCTCTATAATATAAGCCAATCATGGCTTGAATCAATAAAGCATGTTGTGGCGTGCAACCCATCCCATAAACATCCTCCCAATCAGGACCTCGGCCTCACTCAGTCATCAATCTCTCCAGTATCTCGGGCTCACAATGTCATGTAAAAGCAGCCCAAAACTGATAATATGATGTATCAATAAATAACAACAGAGACTGTGATATGATATGCAAATGCTAGATATGACTGAGTACTTAACTCTAAATTAAGTAAGTAATTCAACAACAATACGGCCTCTATGGGTCCCAGTAATATCAGCAAATGGCCTAAGCATGATTTCTAACATGATTCACAACTTCTACGGTGCACGCTCACATGTCTGTCACCTAGCATGTGCGTCACCTCCACATCAATCATATAGCACGTAATTCAGGGATTTCATACTAACAAAATCAAGTTTAGAAGTGTTACTTACCTCAAGCCGTGCAACTTCTTTATTCTAATAAGCCTTTTCCTCGCGATTCAGTCTCCAAGCGCCTCGAATCTAGTCACAAATAATTCAATAAACTAAACAAAAATTATAGGAATCAATTCCATACGAAAAATGCTAAGTTCCAAATTAAAATTCGAAAAGTCAACTCAAAAGTCAACATTAGGGACCATGTCTCGCCGTCTCGGAACCCGACAAAAATTATAAAATATGAACACTCATTCAACCACGAGTCCAACAATTCCAAAATTACTAAATTCCGACCACAACTCGACCCTCAATCCTTGAATTAAAGTTTATGAAATTTTCTACAATTTCAAACCCAAATGCTAATTAAATATAAAAAATAATGATATATTCATGTATATTAACCAATTACGAGTTAGAATCACTTACCCAAATAATTTTCTTGAAAATTCCTCCAAGACTCACCTCAATCCGAGCTCCCAAAGTCTCAAAAATGACAAAAATGTCGAAACCCCTTCGTTTTGTATTCTGCCCAATGCTTTCGCAGCTGCGCTATAATTGACCGCACATAAGGTCCCGTTTTTGCAGACAATTTAGTCGTTTATGAGAGCTACAGCTTCCAGCCAATCTCCACATCTACGATCACAAACGGGCGGGTGCGAGTCTGCATCTTCAGAGCTTCTTCCGCACTTGCACCCCCAGTCCTCTCACCCAGCTTCGCTTCTGCTCCCCTTTCTCATCATTTGCGACCTCGCAGGTGCGGGCAAAAGCTTTGCACCAGCGAGCTCTTCCCAACTCCACACCTAGTTCTTCTGCGATGATTTTTGCGCACATGCGGTCAAAACATTTGCATGTGCGATCACACCGGTAGGAAAAATTTCAGAATTTGCCTAAGTCCAACTTTTGATCCGTTAACCATCCGAAATCCACCCGAGGCCCTCGAGACCTTAACAAAATATGCCGACAATTCCTAAAACACGATACAAACTTAGTCGAGGCCTCAAATCACATCAAATAATGTTAAACCATGAATCGCACCCCAATTCAATCGTAATGAAAACTAAGAATTTCCAAATTCTACATTCGATGCCGAAACCTATCAAATCAAGTCCAATTAACCTCAAATTTTGCACACAAGTCATAAATGAAATAACAAAAATATTAAATTTCCAAAACCAAAATTCGAGCCCGATAACCACAAAGTCAACTCTCGGTCAAACTTCTCAATTTCCAAAACTTCTATTTTTCCAACTTTCGCCGTTTCAAACCAAATCCAACTACGGGCCTCCGGATCACTATCCGGACACACTCCTAAGTCCAGAATCACCATACGGAGCTATTAGATTCATCAAAACTCTATTTTGGGATTGTTGATATATAAGTCGACATCCGATCAACTCTTACAATTTAAGCCTCCAACCTTGGGACTAAGTGTCTCAATTCATTCCGAAATATCCTGGGAACCAAACCAACTGCGCCGGCATGTCTCATAATAATAGTTCAACATAAAATAAGGAGTAAATGATGGACGGGTCTATAATACTCAAAACGACCAGCGGGGTCGTTACATTCTCCCCCCTCTTAAGCAAACGTTCATCCTCAAACGGGTTCAGAATCATACATGGAGTCTCACATAGGTGTGGATATCTGCTCCGCATCTCCCGCTTTGTCTCCTAGGTAGCCTCCCCGACTATCTGGCCTCTCCATTGCAGTTTCACTGAAGCTATGTTCTTTGACCTCAATTTTTTAACCTGCCAATCCAAAATGGCAACCAGCTCCACATCATAAGTCAAATAACCATCTAGCTGAACTGTACTGAAATCCAAAACATGAGATGGATCGCCGACATACTTTCAGAGCATAGAAACATGAAATACTGGATGGGCACTCGATAGATTAGGCAGCAATGCAAGCTTGTAAGCCACCTCCCCAATCCTCTGTAGCACCTCAAAAGGTCCAATATACCGAGGGCTCAGCTTGCCCTTCTTCTCAATCCTCATAACACCCTTCATAGGAAAAATTCTGAGTAATACCTTCTCCCCCCTACCATGTAAGCAACATCACGAACCTTCTGATCGATGTAACTCTTTTGTCTACATTATGCCGTGCGAAGCTAATCCTGAATCAACTTGACCTTTTTCAAAGCATCCTGAACTAAGTCAATACCTAAGAGCCTAGCCTCACCCAACTCAAACCAACCCACGGAGACTGACTAAGTCAATACCCAGTGCTTTGGGTGTTGAAGAAATTTTTTGTAGAGCAGGGCATTTCTTCAGTCCACTATGTGGCCGCAAAATCACTCTACGGGACGCATATAGGCCGCAAAGTGCAATAATTTGGAGGGGCGATTTTCTGTCCAATATGCGACCGCATAATGTTTTCATGGGATGCAAAATCCATCGCATATCCAGTATGAAGATATCCGGAGGGAAATTCTATGGCGCATTATGCGACCGCAGACTTGCCGCAGACCTGACCCAAGCAGCCCAGTTCTTAACATCACTTCTCCGACCCAATTTGTGGACTGCATATTCATTCTGCGGTCCACTCTGCGAACGCAGAGATGTGTTCAGAGGGTCCATTTTCTGATTTTATAACCCGACCGCAATTTGATTAAAAGCATTTGAGACTCATTTTTGAATAAAAATATGACGATTTAGAGAGAAGAGGGGAGTGTTCTAGAGAGAGAGAGGAGGAACCAAGTGTGGTGTTCATCAATCCTTGTCCAAACTTTGAAATCAAACAAGGAAATCTCACAAGATCTTCACCCAAGAGGTAAGGTTCTAACCCTAGTCTTCAATTTCGAGTTTGGGGAAGAAGATGGGTAATTGAGAGTGTTATTATTAGGTATTAGAGTTATTATTTATGAATAAATGTAGCTATGAGGATTTTGGGAAGGTAATTGAGCTAATATGAGTAAATTCTTGGTATTGAATTGGTTGTGGAGTAAAGAAAATCTTGTAGAAGAACCTTGTAATCTATTTCGCACACCTAGTGTCTGATAAAATGATCAAATGAGATGAAACCATGAATATCTTCCTAATTTGTGTTCAATTCTGTTATGTCTCAAAATAGATTGGGATTGCTAGGATTTCTGGAACATTGTAGTAATATAAGAAAATCTCAAGAAAGGTATGTTGGCTAAACTTCTTTCGTAGAATTGAATCCCATGATGTTCTTGTAAGTCCCGAGTTGTTCATTATAAATTGACTATTCCAAATAAGCTTTGTGCCGAAAGAGATATATTCGATAGGTGTTACAAATTCTCTTATCATGTTATGTTATCCTTCGGGAATGTGTTCAAAGTATGGGTTGCATATTAAAATGTTATGACTTCTAGTCGTGTTTCAAATGAAATCTATTACGCCAAATTATGTAAGAAATCTCAATATGCTTAAGACTCTTAATTGTTCATATGTGGTACTTAAGTTGTGATTTTCGAAAAATTCTATATGTTGATATTTATGATTATTATCCTTGAAAGTAAAGAAATGAGAGTGTGAAATATGAAATACGACCATTGTGCCATGAAAGAAGAATCATGTGTATGGTCAAGAGAGCCAATGAAATAATGATATTGTAAGTAGTTGAAAGTACTAAAGAAGTGATATATGGTGTGAAAGGTTATAAGATGGACGTATTTGTACTTTTGTTTCCAATGTGTTGTAAGCTCCTAGGTTCTCATGAGTAGATGCTATGGTTTCCTAAATATTATAAATGTTATTATGCTTAATTTTGGAAAGGAAACTCAATGCTCTTATTATTGATAACCTATGATGAGGTTTGAAAGTGAAAGAAGCGAGTATGAGATATGAAAAATGAGGCCATCGTACTAAGAATGAGAATTACATTTGTGGCCAACAGTGTCAGCAAAATGAAAGAATGTGTGGATAATTATGAAATGAGTTTTGACTCCTTTATATGATAAATGTTATTAATGTCCTATGATCATCCATGGAAATTACAAGTAAGTGATGGTATGAACATGAAATGTGGCCGCATTGACAAAATGAGAATTATGAGGCATTGTACGTTCCAATGGTTTCAACCATAGTATGTATGCTTCTAAAATAATAAATGCAAATGACTTCGATGTTAAGTCCCCAGGAATCATTATCTTAACTAATGACCTTAAGATGACAAGCGAACAAATAACAAGATGAAAGGGAGATGCCCTATGCTAAACGATGATGAATCTTATGGAAAACGAATCTAGGCTATGTGCCATTGAAATCGACTTATTGATTCACCATGCATGTGCTAGTGTAATAAGCTGTGTTTCTCCATGATGATCATGAACATGAAGTATTCCAATTATCCGGGAACTTACGGCCTTAAATGTAATGTTAATCATGAAGCTTTGAGTTTATATATGGTCATGTGCATAATGATGTGTTATGAACCCTATGGAGGAACTATGAAACACATAGGTGTATTGTATATGTGATCATATGGACTGTCTATGAAATTCATAGGTGTATAATATATGAATCCTATAGACGGTCTATGAGAAGCATATGTGTATAATATGTGAATCTTATGGACGGTCTATGAAACACATAGATGTTAAATATGTGAACCCTATGGACGATCTATGAAACACATAGGTGTATAATATGTGAATCCTACGGACGGTCTATGAAATGCATAGGTGTACAATATGTAAATCATATGGACGGTCTATGAAACACATATGTGTATAATATGTGAATCCTATGGATGGTTTATGAAACACATAGGTGTATAATTTGTGAATCCTATGGACTGTCTATGAAACACATAGGTGTATAATATGAATGAACCCTATGGACGGTCTATGAAATTCCTAGGTGTATAATATGTGAACCCTATGGACAGTCTATAAACACATAGGTGTATAATATGTGAATCCTATAGACGGTCTATGAAACGTATAGGTGTATAATATGTGAATCCTATGGACGGTCTATGAAACACATAGGTGTATAATATGTGAATCCTATGGCCGTTCTATGAAAAGCATAGGTGTATAATATGTGAATCCTACGGACGGTCTATGAAACGCATAGGTGTATAATATGTGAACCCTATGGACGGTCTATGAAACGCATATGTGTATAATATGTGAATCTTATGGATGGTCTATGAAACACATAGGTGTATAATTTGTGAATCCTATGAACTGTCTATGAAATGCATAGGTATATAATATGAATGAACCCTATGGATGGTCTATAAAACGCCTAGGTGTATAATATGTGAACCCTATGGACGGTCTATGAAACACATAGGCATATAATATGTGAATCCTATGGACGGTCTATGAAATACATAGGTATATAATATGTGAATCCTATGGATGGTCTATGAGACGCATAGGTGTATAATATGTGAACCCTATGGACGGTTTATGAAATGCATAGGTGTATAACATGTGAATACTATGGAAGTTCTATGAAACGTATAGGTGTATAAGATGTGAATCCTATGGATGGTCTATGAAACTTATAGGTGTATAATATTAATGAACCTTATGGACGGTCTATGAAACACATAGGTGTATAATATGTGAACCTTATGGACGGTTTATGAAATGCATAGGTGTATAATATGTGAATCCTATAGACGGTCTATGAAATGCATATGTGTATAATATGTGAACCCTATGGACGGTCTATGAAATGATAAGTGTATAATATATGAATCCTATGGAGGGTCTATGAAATGCATAGGTGTATAATATGTGAATCCAATGGATGGTCTATGAAACACATATAATATGTGGACCCTATAGACAGCCTATGAAACACATAGGTGTATAATACGTGAATCCTATGGAAGGCCTATGAAACACATAGGTGTTTAATATGAATGAACCCTAATATGTGAATCCTATGGGCGGTTTATGAAACACATATAATATGTGAACCCTATGGACGATCTAAGAAACGCATAGGTATATAATGCGTGAATACTATGGATAGCCTATAAAACACATAGGTGTTTAATATGAATGAACCCTATGGACGGTCTATGAAACACATAGGTATATAATATGAACGAACCCTATGAACGGTCTATGAAATGCATAGGTGTACAATATGTAAATCCTATGGACGGTCTATGAAACACATAGGTGTATAATATAAATGAACCCTATGGACGGTCTATAAAATGCATAAGTGTATAATATGAATAAACCCTAGGATGGTCTGGCGAGACGCATAAGCAACACGAATAATAGGTTCCAATTCTATTGCCCTTGTTTGTACATGTTGTTACATTTACATTATATTTTTTATTCCACGCATAGTTCATATGGCACACTTGATCCCAAAAGAAGTTCAGAATAATGTAAGTATAATAAGACTTGACATGTGATTCTGTGGGTCGTTCGTAGTTTCTTGATGTACTTCATTTGCCTCTTATTTGAGTTATTGTATTTCCATATGTTGTTCTGTCTGCCTTACATACGAGTACTATTCCACATGTACTCACGTCCCTTTTTCCGGGGGCGCTGCATCTTTTAATGGATGCAGGTGGTTTTATAGCAGGCAACATCGACCAGTGGAAGCAGTACATCCTCCTCTCAGCTGACTTGGTGAACCCCACTTCATATCGGGGTCTTGTGTCTTTTGACTTCATGTTTATAGCGTTTTGAGGTATAGCCGGTGCCTTGTCGCCGGCACCATCATGTCACTCCTGTCAAGTAGAGGCACCGTAGACATAGTGTGGGTTACACATTGGTGTTGGATAAGTCAAAACTAGAAAATGTTGTAATTGTATCACGTGTTACAGTTCAAACTATGAATGGATAATATATTTTGGAAATTATAAATGAAGCTACTAATGGTAATGGAATTGTTGTTTATTATGAAATCCTCTCAATGTTTAAATAATGGAATACATCTCCACATTATTCATGTGCAAGGTCGGGTAGAAAGTATCTAGCAGGCTTGCTCGGCAGAGGTATCTCGGTTGAGCGTCGGTCATGCTCCCCGAGGTCGAGGCGTGACAGACACTGTCTCCCATACAAAGCTTCATACGGATCCATCGGAATGCTCGATTTGTAGCTGTTGTTGTAGGCAAACACTGCAAGCGGCAGAAACTGATCCCAAGAATCCCTTGAAATCTATGACATAAGCGCGTAGAATATCCTCCAATATCTAACTAGTATACACGGACTGTCCGTCCGTCTGAGGGTGAAATGTTTTACTCAGTTGAACCTGTGTGCCTAACTGTCACTGTTGTACTCTCCAAACTGCAATGTTAAACTGCGTGCTTCGATCTAAAATGATGGACACCGTCACACCGTGTAGGCGAACAATCTTGCGGATATAAATCTCAACCAACCACCCCGAAGAGTAAGTAGTCCCAATTGGAATAAAATGCATGGACTTGGTCAACCGACCCACAAGCTAGAACCTGACTGGGCTTCAAATCATCTAATCTCACGAACTGATTTTCCAAGGCTTGAACATCTGATGCAAGCGGTCTCTCACCAAGAGGAATAAAAGCAAGGCTACCCATACTCACCGCCATTCTACTCAAGGCATTGACCACCGTATTGGCCTTCCCCTTATGATACAAAATGGTAATATCATAGTCTTTTAGTAGCTCCAACCATCTTTGCTGCCTCAAATTTAAATCATTCTATTTGAATAAGTGTTACAGACCCCAGTGATCTGTAGATACCTCACAAGACACACCGTATAGATAATGCTCCAAATCTTCAATGCATGAACGATGACTGCCAATTCCAAATCGTGAACAAGATAGTTCTTCTCATGGGGCTTCAATTGGCACGAATCATAAGTAATCACTCTACCTTCCTGCATCAAGACACACCCAATACCAATATGAGAAGCATCACAATACACTATATAAGAACCCCATGTTGTAGGCAAAACTAGATTTGGAGTTGTGGTCAAGGCAGTATTGAGCTTCTGAAAGCTCTCTTTACACTCATCCGACCACCTGAATAGAGCAACCTTTTGGATTAATCTGGTCAAAGGCGCTTCAATGGGTGAAAAACCCTCCACAAAGCGACGATAATAACCGGCTAAGCCGAGAAAGCTCCGAATCTCAGTAGCTGAAGATGGTCTGGGAAAACTCTGAACCACCTCTATTTTCCTTGGGTCTACCTCGATCCCCTCACTGGACACCACATGACCTAAGAACTCTACTAAAATGAGCCAAAACTCACACTTGTAGAACTTGACATAAGCTTCTCCTCCATCAACCTTTGTAGTACAATCCTCAAATACTGAGCATGCTCCTCCTGGCTACTGGAGTATACTAGAATATCATCAATAAATATAAACGAGTCAAGATATGGCTAAAATACATTGTTCATCAGAACTAGTGCACCCCAAGGCGACACACTAAACCGAATAAACCCCTTATCAAGAAGTTCCTAAAGTTGCTCTTTCAATTCTTTAAACTCAGTTGGTGTCATACGATATAGAGGAATAGAAATGGGCCGAGTGCCCTGCACCAAATCAATACCGAAATCAATATCCATGTTGGGTGGAATGCCTGGAAGGTATGCAGGAAACACATCATGAAAGTCTCGCACTATCGGAACAAAATCAATAGTAAGAGTATCAGCAACAACATCCCTCACAAAGGCCAAATATGACAAACACCCCTTCCCAACCATCCGTTGGGCCTTCAAATATGAAATTACTCTGCTGGGAACATAATATAGAGAACCTCTCCACTCGATCCTTGGCAACCCTATCATTGTTAACGTCACGGTCTTAGCGTGACAATCCAGAATAACATGAAATAGAGACAACCAAGCCATACCCAAAATCACGTCGAAATCGAACATACTAAGTAATAAGAGATCACCTCTAGTATCCAATCCCCCAATATTCACCACACACGACCGATACACGTGGTCCAAAATAATAGTACGCCCATCGGAGTAGATACATGAACAATTGAGACTAAGGACTCACGGGGCATATCCAGATAGCGAGAAAAATAGGATGATCCATAGGAATAAGTATAACAATGGTCAAGTAATGTGGAATCATCTATGTGGCATACTGAAACAATACAAGTGATCACTGCATCTGAAGTAACAGCCGCTGGCCTGGAAGGAACAACATAAAATCGAGCATTACCACCACCTGATCGGCCTCCCCCATCTAGGGTGACCTTTAGCTGCCTGAGCCCCACCCCCAGTTGGATGAGAAGGTGGTGAAGTAACTGGTGTGAAAGTCATAGCCTGACCTCTTTGCTGAACCGGACTTCCCAATCGGCAGGGACACTATCTCCACACATGCCCAAACTCCCCGCACTCGAAGTAACTCCCTGCTAGTGGTGGGGACTGAATCGGACCTCGAAAACTGGAATAACTACTAGAATGACCTGGTATAGATGGACCTTGAACTGATGGAGCACGAGATGAACTCTAAGATGGGAGAGCACTGAGACATGACTGACCCGGACAACCACTGTAGGAACCATGGCTAGCTGATGCACCGCGATGACCTTGACGAGTCATCTGAACATGCCTATAAGGACGACCCCTGTTGTGGTAGGACTGTCCCTTAGAAGAAACTCCGCACAAACCACCTGAACCACGAGAACTATTGGAATCCCTCTCCTCCCTCTCCTGACTACGTAAAAACTCTAACCGCCGAGCAATATCAACTACCTCGTCGAACTTAGCACATGCTACATTCTCCAAAGTCATAATAAAATGCAACAAATAGTGGAGGCCATCAATGAATATCCTAATCCTATCCCTCTCAGTGGGAATCAACCAAACTGTGTGACAAGCCAACTTTGAAAATCTCATCTCATACTAGGTCACAGACTTTCCCTCCTGACATAGCTGCTCGAACTGAGAGATGACTGACCCGAACGACCACTGTAGGAACCATGGATAGCTGATGCACCACTATGACCTTGACGAGTCATCTGAACAAGCCTATAAGGACGACCCTTGTTGTGGTAGGACTGTCCCCTAGAAGGAACTCCGCTGAAACCACCTGAACCACGATACCTCTTGGCCTCCATCTCCTCACGCTCCTGACTACGTACAAACTCTAGCCGCCGAGCAATATCAACCACCTCATCGAACTTAGCACCTACTACATTCGCCAAAGTCATAACAAAACACAACAGATAGTGGAGTCCATCGATGAACCTCCTAATCCTCTCCCTCTCAGTGGGAACCAACCAAGCTGTGTGACAAGCCAACTTTAAAAATCTCATCTCATACTGGGTCACAAACTTGCCCTCCTGATGTAGCTGCTCAAACTTCCTGCACAGATCCTCCCTACGGGTCTGTGGCACAAACTTCTCCAAGAGGAGAACGGAGAACTCATGCCATGAAAGTGGTGCTTAACCTACTGGCCTGCTCCTCTCAAAAGTCTGCCACCATCTGAAGGCAACCCCTAAAAGCTGAAAAGTAGTAAAGGAGACCCCATTAGTCACCAGAATACCCGTCGTATGAAGAATTCGCACGCACTTATCCATAAAATCCCAAGCATCCTCTGCTTAATCCCCATTGAATGATGGAGGCCTGAGTCTCCCAAACCTCTTTAGCCTCTTCTGCTCCTCATCACTCATAATGGGACCCATTTAGGCATGAGCAACTGCAACCGACTGGATTGGTAGTACGGTATCTGAAGTCTCTACACCCCTTGCTCTAAAGTACGGGCAACGAGAGTATGAGTACCTCCCCGGGCCTGAAAAGTGGCTGGTGCGGCCTAAGATGAAACTGCCTGAGCAACGCTAATGCAAACGGTCAATATCTGGGCCAAAGTCTCTTGAAGGACTTGGAATCACAATAGGCACAGCTGGTGCCTGAGCTGGTCCCACCGACTCAACTATATCTGGAGTCTGATCCTTAGTTGGAGTAACTGGTGGGTCTACATGTGCTGCTCTAGCTGTTGTACGAGATGTACCTCGGCCTCTACCATGGCCCCGACCCCTCGTGGCCCTAGCTGGTAGTACTAATGGCCAACCGTCCGATCCGACTGACCAAGTCCTCTCCATCCGTGGGAGAATAGAATAACAAACATTCAGTTCCCGGGATCAAAAAATTCGCATGACAAGAATACAAGAATTTGAAATTTTTCCTAAGGGTTCGACAGCCTCTCGAAGATAAGTACAAACGTCTCCATACCGAACCGTAAGACTCTACTAAACCTGGTCATGACTCGTGAGATCTATGTAATTTAGGCTCTGATACCAACTTGTCAAGATCCAATCTCCGCATCTGCAATCTCAAACGCGCGGGTGCGAGACCGCATCTGCGGAGCTTCTTTCGCACCTGCGCCCCCAGTCCTCTCACCCAGCTTCACTTCTACACCTCTTTCTCTGCATTTGCAATTTCGCAGGTGCGAGCAAAATCTTCGCACCTGTGAGCTCTGCCTAGCTCCACACCTGGCATCTTTTGCGATGATTTTTGTGCACATGCGGCTTCACACCTGCGATCAAAACCTTCGCATGTGCGATCACATGCGGCTTCGCACCAACTTTTGATTCGTTAACCATCCGGAATTCACCCGAGGCCCCCGGGACCTCAACCAAATATACAAACAAGTCTTAAAATAGGATAGGAACTTAGTCGAGGTCTCAAATCACATCAAACAACACTAAAACCACATATTGCACCCCAATTCAAGCCTAATGAAAATTAAGAATTTCCAACTTTTACATTCGATGCCGAAACTTATCTAATCAAGTCCGATTGACCTCAAATTTTGCACACAAGTCATAAATGACATCACAGACCTATTAAAATTTTTGGAACCAAAATTCGAGCCCGATAACCACAAAGTCAAATATCGGTCAAACTTCTCAATTTCCAAACTTCTATATTTCCAACTTTCGTCGTTTCAAGTCAAATTGAACTTCTACGGGCCTCCGAATCACATCCGGACACACTTCTAAGTCCAACATTACCATACATAGCTATTGAAATTATCAAAATTCTATTCCGGAGTCGTTTACATATAAGTCTATATCCGGTCAACTCTTACAACTTAAGCTTCCAACGTTGGGACTAAGTGTCCCAATTCATTCTGAGATTTCCCCGGAGCCAAACCAACTGCCCCAGAAAGTCACATAACAATAAGTGAACATAAAATAAGCAGTAAATGGAGGAACGGAACTATAATACTCCAAACGACCGGCCGGGTCGTTACACTCGTGGTCCTATTTAGGTGGTTCAAGGTTATTTCAGGCACCAAACAAGTTTTTTTCCTTGTTAAATTTCTTTTCCTAAATTAACCTGAAGGAATATAGGCTAAGCTTGTTTGCTTTTGCATAAGTGATTCGTTGCTTCATGTTTTACTCTTGCGTTCACTTTAAGTATTGATTTATCTTGATGAATCATTTTTACTCAATCAGACATAACCATCTGATGATGAATGACTGTCTTTTCTGATATCTTGAACTTAGATCATCGATTCACTAGCCACATATACACCTCCGAAGATACTGAGAGTTTATACCCGAATTACGTAGTTCATTTTGTACAGGGAATACATAAGAATGGGTATAGATCTGCCTCCCTGTAGAAGCGGAAAAACATCTCAGCTCTTCTTATTGGAAGAACATAGGGAAAAAAGGACATAAAATTCTATAGTATCAATAAAAAATTATGTTCCCTCTACGATATCCAGAGCTTAGCTTGCCTAACATTGTGCTTCTTAAAATTTTCCCTGATCAAAGAAGTTGTGATAATTTATATGAGTCCACCAAACTGTATATAAACCTGGTCCTATATCAGTTCCCACGGTGCTAACTACTAAAGCAGTAAGTAAATAAGACACAATTTTTACGTGGAAAAATCCCAACTCAAGGGGACAAAAACCACGACTACACTGGTAGGTTTTCAACTTCACTAACTTGCAATACTCTTGTTACAAGACACTTTGTAATGACTCTATTACAAAGACTTCAATCTCACTAACTTGTAGTACACCTACTACAAGCAACTTTGTAACTTACTAATTACAAAGACTTCAACCTATGACTAACTCTAGTCACAACACAAACTCAGTGGTTTATAATTTTGAGTTTCCTAAAATAGAGCTTCTAAGAAAGCAAGATAGGAATTACAATGAAGAACTAATGCAAGATTACAACTCAACTAAGGACATACATAAACTTATAGTGGAATTGGTCCGTAGTGGAATTGTACTCTTGTTCTTGACACACTTGTGACTTCAATGCTGGATCGATTCTTGAATGCTTGAGAGAAAATCACTAACTGTTCAAGTGAGTATGTTTTTGCTATACTCCTTGTTATTATACTTGGATGGCATCACTAGGATGATGTCCATACTTGGTTGGTGCAAGACTCTTCCCAATAGGAAGTGACCGCTGCACTGTTTCTGCACTATAGAGTGCACAGTTGCATGCAGTCACTTTTCAACTGTATAGTTGACTTTGTACTTTTGTCAGGGAAATTCCAGAGGATCAGGTCCCTGGATTGGTTCTTGTGTATCCAAAGTCACACACCTCAAATTAGCTTAAGTCTATTGCTGAAGAATTGTACCAAGTATGCATCAAGTTCTTTATCTAGTTCTAGGCAAGAAGTTTGTTAAATCATCAAAACATAAAACTGTGATACCTTAAACCCATCAATTTCCCCCTTTTTGATGATGACAAACTTTTGAAATTGATATCCGTTTATAGAGCTTGACGTAACTAGATAAAGTACCAGGAACATCATGTATTCCCCCTAACTCTATGCTTCCCCCTTAATTACCTGCTTTAGTATTCAAGTTATCTCTATATCTTCCCCCTTTTGGCATCATTAAAAATACAAAAGCAGGAAAAAAGTATAAAGAAGTCTAACACAACTAACTCATGCCACATGTGTGCACACAACATGATAGATAAGAGAAGCAGAAGAGAGACAAGAATTTCACTAGTAATAAGAGAGTTGTTTCATTGATAATAATTTAAGAGAAAACAGAAGTCTTTGCTATTATAGAAAAGACTAATTTGGGATGATTCAAATGGGAGCAGCATCAGTGAGATCCAACAACCATCACAAAAATAAAATAAAAAGAAACAACGGCCACAAACATCAAAACACAAGATAACTGGTCACTGAGGGGGTCCTGGGGGCACTAGAAGAGGAAGGCTTGGAGGAGGAGGCAACAATGGTTTTGAGAACAAGGTCCATGCAGGCATTGGCAGACATCTATTTCTCAAGTAGTTTCTCCCTCAAGTTCTCCACGTGTGTCTAAAGCTCAGTATTTTCCTTAGTCAGACGAGCAACCTCTTTATTAGAAGAATGAGAAGATCTAGATGCTCCAACAGCCTGACTAAGCTGAGTCTCCAGTATGGCGTTCCTAGCCTTCAACCTTCAGATTTATTCAGCAGCACTGTTCTGGGCATTTATGAGATGAGAAATCGTGGGCGTGCTCCCCCCAACCTTTTCTATGCATTCACATTCTTCCATAGTTATTTTGGAGAAGGTCTGATTTCTGGTTCTGACTCTAGTATTTCCCAAAGGTACCTTGAAGCAGTTGAAGACCCGTCTGAGGAGAAACCCATAAGGGAGGCCATAGTTCCCATCCTGAAAGTTGGCCACCTTCTGCATATGCTCTATCATGATAGAGAGTAGATTTATAGAAGTGAACACATCAAGGGCCTCCATGAGGTATAGATCAGACTTAGAGGTGATAGACCGCCTCTCAAAACGGGGAGAAAGAACTTTGTTGACCAGTTCAAAGAGAAGTTGGTATGCAGGAAGTAATGCCTTCTTATGCACCCGTTCCCCATGTTGGATGACTTGTTCCTTCACAATAGCACGTCTGAAGTTGGCCCCACAAGCACCCCTAAGTGATGACAGCCTTTCAGAGGGAACTTTGAGAATAGTACCTATCACAGCAGCATCAAACACAATGTCGACTTCATTAACTAGCACACAAATGTGATCCCCCGAAACAGTGAGGAGGCCGGCATAAAAGCTTTGCACCTCATATTCATAAACCTTTGGCACATCCTCCTTAAAAAGATGTCCCCATTGTTAAAATTCTACTATTTCCAAGACCTGCCTCATCCCTTCCATCTCTGAAATCTCTGGGTCAAACATACGACCCCACAAGACCTTTTGAGTCCTTAATCTTTCTTGCCCAAGCCCACTGTCACTTGGCATCTTCTTCACATTACCAAGTTCTCCAATGGTTTCCCACTTTCTTTTCTTAGATGTTTCCACAGAATTCCCTTTACTACTCGAAGCAACCAAGGTATCACCCTCAGACATCTTTCTCCTTCACAACCTTTTTAGGCTGACCACCACTCTTCACAGACTGTCTACTCTATTTTTTCTACAGATTCCTTGGAAGCACCAGCTGCAGATTCTTGGACTTTCTTAGACCGCTTCACCAAGGAACTAGGTTCCTCCACTACATCATCATCGGCTTCCACCACTGGAACATTTTTATCACACACAACTTCCCCATCTTTCATTAACCTCTTCTTCTTTTTCTTGTTGCTCCTTCTACTTTTATGTAAAGTAGACTCAAAGGCCTCCTTCTTCTGCAAGCTAGTAGTTGGTCGCTTGGAAGAGGGATCAAGAGTTACTGCCGGCTTTCTAATTTTGAGCGAGCGCTAAGAACCATATCATCTTCATCAAAAGGTACCTCAATAAGTAGAATGGACTCCGCTGGCTTAGTATAGAAGATAGGCTCCTGACTTGTTTCCTCAGGAGGAAACACAAATTCTCCAGCAGTTTTTTCAAGGGCTTTTTCATGAAGTGGAGATTCAAAGAGTACCATGGTTCCTTCATCCCCTAAAAATGGAGTTTCTCCCACCCTGAGAATCAGGCAGAAAAGAGGGTCTTTCACTCGTAAGGCTTTCAGCAGCGAAAGCCATGATATTTTATGTTGCTTCTTTTTCGAGGGATTCCATGGGAGCCACTGAGTCCAGGACGGAAGAGTTCAAGTACTGGTCAGGATCTTCCTCAAAGACCCCTGATTCTTGAGGGGTGCCACCTTCCAATTTCCCTTTGGTTTGATCAGAAGGAGGAGAAGAAGCAGGGTTAATGTCTAGGACGTTGGAAATATCAGCACTGGGGAGAGAAACAGTGTTGGAAAAGGGGGTAGGGGGACAGGAGATGAAGAAGATACATGTGTAGACACATTGGTATCCGGGGTGGTAGAGGAGAGGTTTTCTCATGGTTATTCAGAACTTCTGGAAGTGAGAGGGTTTTATGGAAGGAGGAGCTAGCAATGAGAGGGGAGAGGAACGGGTTCGAAAGGGTTTTGAAACGACGGTAGGTTTGTGGAAATATGTAACGTGCAGTAAAGGTGAAAGGATTTGAAATACATGACATGATATGCAGGTTCTGAAAAGTCGGATGATGTGGAAGTTGAATTAATTTTGTTGTATTTTGAGATATGCATTAGAAAAAATACAGTACTACTAACTTGTGGTACAGGAACCGGGTTCCTGACCTGTTTTTGTCAAAAAGATTTTTGCAACTCTCTTTTGTAGCTCAACACTGTACCTTTAGCTTCTATAATCATCATGCGTGTCTACCTGCAACAGTATAGATGTGAGTTAGGCTTGGTCAGAAAATACTTTAGCCAATTTTACCTGAGTATGACTTTCATAGCCATAGGAGAAGAATCAGGTTTGATTAACCCCAGTGCCATCCTATTCCTCTAAAAATGTTCCCTTCTTAGAGCTTTGGTAAAGATATCTGCAATTTGATCTTCAGTGCAGCATAACCTCATACAGATAAGCCCCCTTTCCACGTTGTCTTTAAGAAAATGATGTCTAACATCAATGTGCTTGGTTATTTTGTGTTGAACTGGGTTCTTTGCCATGTTGAGAGCACTGGTGTTGTCACATAGAAGCGGTACACAGTCAATGTATACTCCAAAGTCCTCCAATTGTTGTTTGATACACAGTAGCTGATGTCGCGCCCCCTTTTTCCTCGCGGAGATCGGGTTTATGACATTCGGTTGAGACAAATCTTTCCTTTTGAGAAAGGGGTTTGTGTTTTTGAGAGTCGCCACCTAACGATTTTTAAAGGTGCGTAGGACATCAAAGGGGTTCATTTACAACTACGTTGTTAACCAGAGATAGGGTAAGGGCTTGAATTATCCTAAGGGGAAGGTGTTAGGCACCCCTAAGGATCCACAAGTGTGGTTCCCGGCCAAACAGCTTTTTTGAATTTGTACGGCTTAGCAAACAAACAAATAAGGGCTCAAATAAGAGGGTATTTAAGTCTTAAGCATGCAGATGTTTGAAAATAGTAAAGAAGGTTAGATTTTGAAAGGATTATGATCTAGGCATATATAAGGGTATCCTAGGTTTATAATAATATGGATCACATCAATGCAATACCCGGTAATCACTCCTTGAAGAGGGGCTACACGTGGTATTAGCGCTCCGGTCATCATATCCATACTCTACCCTTTCCCACCCCGTAAAAGTAACTAAATCGAGTGTTGGTCTCGACCTCTATTGCATGTTGTTACCCATCCCTTCCTATCAGTCCAGGAGGAATTTAGGAATTCTATCCTATAAGGGATGTTTTAGGCAGATCCTCAGGTTTGAAGGAAAAATACTAAGGCGACAGATAAGAACATGTAGGACTGCAATTAGGGGGAAACACAGAAAAGCATAGAAAAGGCACAAATATACCTCCACAGGTAATGAAAGTAAGCAACACGACTCATACACAGTTAAGGGAAACATTTAATTTCAGAATCCTAAGGCATGATATCTAGGTGAATTCAGAATATAATAGTGAAGCATATTTGGGGCATAACTCAGAGAGGAAGTCTTAATCAGGCTTGCCTACTGGTTTTAAACATGCTGATGGTGGAACACTAATCACAAAGGACAGTTCTGGTTTTATTCCTTTACTGATATCCTAAGTCTTGCCTAGGTGTAAAATAACATACAACAGTAGTTAGACTAGGTGTTGTTAAGCGAGTATGAATGAAATCTAAAAACATGGTATCTAATGCACAGGTAGGGATACAGAATGATGCATATAAAAAATTCTAAGCAGGATTTCTAAATGCTCACAACATTATGCACGATTTCAGAATATGCAAGAGTACATTTTGTTAGTGTTATCCTAGGGACAGGATTTCTAAGTGCGCATAGCAATATGAAACATGATTGAAAAAGATACCAATTATTAACATTATTTACCCTATCACAGATTTTTTCTAAGTGATGAATGACAATACTGAAACAAGATACTGAAACAGTGTTCATAAAGCCTAAATAGCATGATTTCCAATGCATGATATGCTTTGCACATGTTGATCCTAAACATGATTTCTATTACGCAAATAACAAATGTAAACCTAATAGCATGATTTCTATTGCGCAAATAGGGAATAAAACCTAATAGCAGGGCTTCTACCCTCTAATAGCTATAGCATACATATTTACCCCTCCCTTTTCACTATCCATACCCAAAGAGTTATTTACAACAATTATTACAGGCCATTTGCATGAATTATATAACTGAATAATGAAAAAAAGAAGTTATAATATAGGGAGCCTACTGATAGGACCAAAATCTCCAGAATTTCTCAATGCCACTAATGTTCACAGCCTTTCATATAATCCAGGTGTGTCAGAGTTCCCTAAGGATCTCAAAGGATCCCGGGCAGTGCTCACACCCAGATTTCCATAACCATACTGAGTAAGTGCAGTGTGGAAGGGACGCCTCTAATGTGTCAGAGTTCAGAGGGATCTCATAGGGATCCCAAAGCAGTCACACATTAAAGGGGCAGAACCTAGACTTCTAAGAGTATATGTGAGAGTGCTTAACATAGTTTTGAGAGAGTTGAGTTGAAAAACAGTTTCTGAAAATAGCTTTTGAAATAAGTTTTGAAAAGAAACAACAGAAGATTTCTTTCTAACAGTTTGAAAGGGAAGGGGACAGAACAATCAGAGTAACAACTAAAAAAAACAAACACAGAGCAAGAACATAGTCATTTCAAGAGACACAAACAGGGAAGAAGGGCGTTGGGGACAAATAAGGCACGCATAGGTATAGATTTGCATACAAGTTAGCACTAGAGAAGTACTAAGATATTAAAGAACTTAAAAACCACATAAACAGTTTCTTCATAAAGAGGTTTAGGCCAGAAACTAACAGAATCAGATTAAGGAGGGTGCTAGGGGAGATAACTTGTTGAATCTAAGGGAGGATAGGAAAATTTAACAATAATACTAGTAAAGTGAAAGTAGACATGCTAATTACAGGGTACACAACAGAAACCATAAGTAAAAGCATAGTAGAAATAGAAGGAATTGCAATACCAAAAGCAACATGTTGTTTTGAAGCTTTAAGTTAAACTGAAAACATACCAGTTAAAGGAGAATAAGTTCAGAGTGAAGAGCAATGGAGTGTATAATACTCAGTCTTGGCTTGCAGCCGACTGAGAATAGCAAATAACCAGCAAGAATAACAAGAGAGAATATGTGTGTCTGTAAGAGAGTTCAGAACAATATTTTTTGTTTGTCTTTGTTAAGGAGAGAGTAGAGGTATTTATAGTTTAAAACAGGCAGAAGAATAAGGTAAAATAACAGTTTCAGTAGTAATTATGGGAGTAAACAATCAATTAGAATCAAATTGGTAAAAGACTTCCTTTGATTAAGGAGTCATACTCAAACGGTAATAAGCAGTGACAAATAAGGAAAGGAATCATGTAAAGCTGATTTTAACACAATAAGGACGTAGTATAAGTATGGTATAGGTACATCATATGTAAGTAAGGCCAAGTTCATAATTCTATTTAAGGAAAATGTATGTGAATTAATTTGACAGCAAAATCATTTATGGAAATAAGGTAAGAAATAATTTATATTCTGGAAATTAGTAAGGAAACCTTCGAGTGAGGTTCTAATTACAGGAAATCAATATCAATCAAGGAGAATATCACACATTAGCAGGATAGGAATGATACAAACAAAGAGAAACAGGAAATTAGCACGTCTTAATTAGGGAAATACTCAAAAATCAATAGAGAACATTATGAAAAAATAGTGAAGTATCAATCATAGAGATTCAGGGATTCACAAATAGAAAAGATAGCACTGATTTGTCACAACATTATGAGAATAAGTGCAATAAACATATAATAGGCAACAATCAGAACCATTGGAGGACTAGTAAGGTAAAATCATATAGAAGTTAGGGATTCGTATAGAACAAAGTACGAATCACAACATAGACATGATATAGGCAAAAGTAATCGAATCCAGAAACCCTAATAGGCAAACATGGGGTAAAATCACAAAATCACGAAGTATTCATGAGAACACAGTAAACAAAATAGAACAGGTAAACATATTATCGAAAACAAACTTAGAACCACAGATTGAAGCCGAGAACTTTGGGATTTTTTAACAAAATGAATCAGAAGGTTTAAAGTTAGGGTTTCCAAAGAGAACCCAGAAAAGATGAGGAAAACTCAAGATATTACCGGTTTCAACCGGAAAGTGTAAAGATATTACTCGGACGGCCGTGGATGGCCAGAGAACGGCATTAAAAGCAATAGGTGGGAGTTGAACCGCTCCATATTCTCTTAAGGTCCTCAGGACAGTGTCAAGCCGGTGTGGGAGGAGAGACATAGGCTAGGAGGGGTGAGACCTCATGGTTTCCGACAATGGAGGTGGCCGGAAAAGGGAGACAGGGCTCAATGGAGGGGGGAAGGTGAGAAGGTTCTAGAGAGAACCAGATAGAAGGTGAGAGAGAATGAAACGGGGAAAAATGAGAAGGGGGGTAGTCATTTATGATTAATTATGGTAGGGATTAATCTGGGTCGTTGATTTGAATTAAACAACGGCTCAGATCGAATGGGGGATTGGGCCGGGTATTTTGTGAGGGTTGGGCTGGGTAGTTGGGCTAGTTAAATGGGTTAGGGGTCCGGATTAATTAGGCTAGGATTAAAATTAAAAGTGGTTAGTTGTTAAATACCCATAAAAAATAGATAAATAATTTATAAAATAGTTAATAATTATAATAAATGAAATTGATTCTTAATAAATTAAATTGAAATGCTTAACGAGTATTTAAAAATACAAATGACTAATTGCTGAGTAAAAATGGCATAAAACATATAATTAGGCCATAATTGCAAAGGTATTGCGATTATAGCCAAATAATGCTAATTTGGTTGATTGTAAAATAATTTGGTCTTAAAGGACCCTAAATAATAAATTAAATAAATAAATTCTTTTGAAATTATTTGTAATTCAAATTTTTAATTATTTATTAGAAATAAAATACTGGATAAATTAAAATAAATTAATAAAAATATGAGAAAATTATAGAAAAATACCAATTGCTATGAAAGCATGTTTTTGAAGGTATATATGCAATTTTAAAATATTTTGAGGAAAAATTGGGTATCAACAACTGCCTCTCTTTACCCGGGAAGGATGAAAGAGTTGTAGGGTAAAGATATGATGGCCAATTTTGACCGAGTGAAATGGTTTGGAGAGATTCCGGCAGCACCCTAGTTTTTGAGTTGCCTATATATCCCTGGTTTTACAGGAATCAGGCCGTATGTAGTTCAAGATTCATCGATGAAGTATACCGATGAAGTTTCTTACAATAACGGACGCAACATTTGGGACTGATTGAATAAGCGACTTACGGGTGGTTAGGAGAACTGGAGTGGAACCGCTCCTGTCGGGATGGCAGTTTGCTTGTCGGATTACCTGCAAATAAATAATACAAGAATATATTTTGTGTAATTTAAACATGATGTAAATTCCCGTTGGACCATGAATGATGTCTTCGGACGGTTAAGGATGACGTCCTAGGCTATGAATTGCTTGATGCAAGATTCGCAGGCCATGAGGATGGTGCCTCCTAACTATGATTCCTTTGAATAATGATATGCAGAGGTTGAAAGAGATCCTCAGGCCATGGCATGGTGTTCTCGGGCCATGAAAATGGTGCCTCCGAACGATGATGCCTTTGGATGAGTTGGTGATATTTCAGCCCATGCAGATGCAATAGAATGATGCTGACAGAGCTTAGTCTTGCGAATAAAAGGGCAGAGCTTAGCCTGAAAGGTAAGCGAAGTAAATAGTGCCTGAGACAGTGGTTAGTCTCGAAAAAATTGGAGGCAGAGCTTAGCCTCGGAAGGCAGAATGGTAGCCTTATGCAAAGATGCAAATGCAGATGGAGACAGCGTTTAGTCTTGGAAGGCAGAAAGGTAGCCTTATGCAATGATTTAGATGGCGGTAGAGCTTAACCTCGGAAGGAAGAATGGTAGCCTTATGCAAAGATGCAAATGCATATGGAGACAACGTTTAGTATCGGAAGGCAGAATGGTAGCCTTATGCAATGATGTAGATGGAGGTAGAGCTTAACCTCGGAAGACAGAATGGTAGCCTTATGGAAATGCAGATGGAGACACCGTTTAGTCTGGGAAGGCAGAATGGTAGCCTTATGCAATGATGTAGATGGAGGTAGAGCTTAACCTCG
>ML368962.1:0-11626 GCA_005239525.1 Nicotiana knightiana
GTAGAAATCAATGTTTGTCACTTCTATGGTGTTTTCTTGTTGAATCCTTCCGAATCTCCTCCGAATCTTCTACCGTATCTTAAGTTTTATTGTTTGGTGTCTATTTATATGTTTAGGGCGAACCCTAACCATGTAGGAGGCTTCTATTTCAACCGGGAAACACTTAACTTGTCAAAACTCGAATTTGGCCGAAACTGAGGACCCCGAGCGTTTGGGCTCTAACGCACCCCTAAGGCAAGGGCAGGCCTGGCGTTTGGGCCCTAACGCCCCCCTAACTCCAGGAGCTGCCTTGCCTTATGGGGTAGACGCCCCCCTAATGCCAGGTAGGGTCAGGCTTTAGGAGGCAAACGCCCGGCTATCGCCCGGGTGTCTCCTTTTGCGTATTTTCGACGTATTTGAATCCCTTTAGCTCCGTTTCCATCTCCAATTCACCTACATATAAAATAAACTCTATTAAGCACATAACANTCCCACCTCGTCTACCGAGTGTCCCCCGGCTCGGGGAATATTTTGGCCATCAATCGGCTCGGGGACATCATTGGATTCACCCTTGAGGGCCTCTTCGGCTCGAGGTGGCCAGTCGTGTGCGCTGAGGAAAGCCAAAAGATAGCCAACCGCCGTAATCAGTTCGAAGACTTTTTAAGAGTTGTGTGAACGTGACCTTTGAGCATCCCTTTTGTCACATCAATCGCTTAATATGGCATAACTAACGTAATAATGGAAGCATTGAAGAGATCGAGAATTAAAATCATTTCTTGTCTTTTCATTCCAAGAAACGCGGGGACTATCTGTATACGGTCAAAACCGGGGATGATCAATGTTGAGGCTTCTACTACATTCCAAGCCGGTCACGATTGCATCGGAGCAGAATCCGAAGATCAACCCCAAGGTGCATTCCTCGAGGAAGTATATCAAGGTATCTATATACCTCAAGATAGAATAAATATCTAAGACCGTCATGGAAAGGCGGGATGCTCCCAAGACCACGCGGTTAAAGCTGACAACGCCTGCAAAATAGTACAAGTCCGTAACGGACAATTATACAGTTGTACCAACAGTATTTCTTTATAATAATTATGCATGTACTATGTTGGGATTCCCCCTCCTATATAAAGGGGACCCTTGTCATTTTTTGGGACAGATGAATATTGAATATAAGAAGAACATTCTCTGGCTTCTTAACATACTCAATATTTGTTCTACAGATTTATTGCCTTTCATTTATCGTGTTCATTAATTGTTCTTCATTTATTGCTCATCATTGATCATAAAGGTTTATCCTCGAGGCCCTCCATACTGTTATTCCTCCATCTACCGTCCTCTGTTAGGCATTATAATTCGACGTCGAGGCCCTGCTTCGGCCAGCTCGAGACCCTGTTTTGTAACAGCTTGGTTTGCATATCACTACTTTTCTTTACTCTTACCTTATTCTCCTAGCTCACACTTAGCATATATTGCCTAACAACTATTATAAAAATAAATCACATATTTTTAGAAACAGAAAATCAAATATAATATTCATTACCATTTTCAAGGTAAAAACACTTTTTTTACTCAAAAAAGCTTGGCCAAACCCCTCAAATTAGGGAAAAAAAGTGCTTTTGAAAAAAATAAAGTACTTTTGGCATCTTGAGAAGCTTGGCCAAACAGGTGTTGATACCCAATTTTTCCTCAAGCTATTTTTAAATTGCATATATACCTTCAAAAATATTCTTTCGTAGCAATTGGTATTTTTCTGTAATTTTCCCATATTTTTATTAATTTATTTTAATTTATCCAGTATTTTATTTCTAATAATTAATTATAAATTTTTATTACAAACAATTTCAAAAGCATTTTTTGATTTAATGTATTATTTCTGGTCCTATTAAGACCAAATTATTTTACAATCAGCCAAATTGACACTATTTGGCTATAATCGCAATTCCTTTGCAATTATGACCTAATTATATGTTTTATGCCATTTTTACTCCGCAATTAGTCATTTGTATTTTAAATACTCGTTAATCATTTCAATTTAATTTATTAAGCATCAATTTCATTTATTATAATTATTAACTATTTTTATAAATTATTTATCTATTTTTTATGTGTATTTAACAATTAGCCACTTTTAATTTTAATCCTAGCCTAATTAATCCGGACCCCTAACCCATTTAACTAGCCCAACTACCCAGCCCAGTCCTCACAAAATACCCGGCCCAATCCCTCATTCGATCTGAGCCGTTGATTAATTCAAATCAACGGCCCAGATTAATCCCTACCATAATTAATCCTAAATGGCTACCCTCCTTCTCATTTTTCCCCCGTTTAATTCTCTCTCACCTTCTCTCTGGTTCTCTCTAGGTTCTCTCTAGAACCTTCTCACCTTCCCCCCTCCGTTGAGCCCTGTCTCCCTTTCACCTCCCTTGCCGGAAACCATGAGGTCTCACCCCTCCTAGCCTATGTCTCTCCTCCCACGCCGGCTTGACACTATCCTAAGGACCTTAAGAGAACCTGGAGCGGTTCCACTCCCACCTCCACTCTCATGCCATGTTTTTCGGCCTCCTATGACCGTTCGAGTAAGGTTCTTGCATTTTTCGGCCCCAAACGCCGGTAATATCTAAGCCTCTTCTCTTTTTGGGTTTTCTCTGGAAACCCTAGCTTTAAACTATCTAATCTTTTTAGATCTGTGACGGATCTAAGCCTCTTTTAATGTTTTCATATGTTTTCCTCGAAACAATCTTTGTTTTTCAAATGATTTCCTCACTCTGAAGTTAGGGTTTCTTGACCCCCTTTTTAAAACGGTTTTCTTCTAATTCTTAAGGATTTCTACTAAGTTTTTGAGCGATTCTCTTATACTTTCTTGTTGTCTAAGTTAATATGCTGAAAAGCCCTAATTTTTTCTAGTCCATCTCTGATTATGTGTTTATGTGTGCTCGTCTTTTGTGGAACTGTCCATAGCTTACCTAATACTCTGATGATTCTGTTCATCTTTTCTAATTTATGATTTTGTATATATTTTCCTTAGAGATTTTTACTGATTTTGAATCACTTCCTTATTCATGAGATGTTTTCCTTAATTAGCACTGATTCCTTGTGATTTTTAGTCTCATGTGTGATTCTTTGACTGATTTTTTTAGAACTAAATTGTATTCTGCTTTATTTATGTGCATAAACATATTTTCGAATGTTCAGTATATATTTTCCTTACTTGAGACATTATGTATTTGGTCCTTATTATATGTTACATGCTTTTACTACTCCTATTGAGGTAAAATCAGTTTATAATTGATTCCTTCCCCTTATTTAACTCTGATTGTCTCGTTTGAACTTGACTCCCTAATTAAAGGGAGTCCAGGTCTCTAATTGATACTGATTGAGTATTATTTCCATAATTATGTTAGACTAGTACTCCTTACCTTATTTCTTTACTCGTTTTCAAAACTATAAATACTGTAACACGAACACACACACACACACACACACAAGCATAGTCATCGCTCTTTCTAACTTTCCTACACATTCTCTCTTGCTTCTCTTATTGACTACTGGCTACTCGGTCGGCTGAAAGCCAAGACTGAGTAACTTATTACTGCTCTACTTGATCTACTGCTCTCTTGCTCTGCTGCTCTCTTGCTCTGTACACTACTGTCATATTGCTCTACTTCTCTGCACACCACTGTTCTATTCTCTCAATACTCGACTGGTATGTCTTCTATTTGATTTACAGCATCCAAAACAACATGTTTATGTTCGTATTGCACTTTCTTTTATTCCTTTTGTGCTTCTACTTGTGGTTCTACTGTTTACCCTGTAACTAGCATATCTATTTTGTCTATGTGATTTCCCTTTCCCTTATTTCAGCATGTCTACTGCTCCTCCTATTTGTTTGTTACAATTCTGCCCTATCCCCTGACCCCCAGTACATGATAAGCATGTAGTTCTGAACATAGTGTGTACTCTAACACCCCTCAACCTGATGCTATTTGGATCCTTATATGAATCCTTGTAAAGGGCTATGCTATGACAATTTAAGTCTTGTAATACTTTTCTGAGGCCTACTTGTGTGCATGCCTGTTCCTATGTGCTTCATACTTGTCCCCAATCCCTCATCTCCCTGCTTGTGGTTGCTGAACTTGTCTTAATTCCTGTTTATTATTCTGTGTGTGCTGTTTGAGTATGTTGGTTGTGCTACTGACTTACCCTTTTCATCCTAATTTTCATTAAACCTCTCTCTTTCTCAAAACTGTTTTAAAATTGTTCTTACTCACTATGAGCACTCTCACTCTACTCTAGATCATTAATTTCTGCCCCCTCTGTGTGAACATTTCCTTGAGACCCTTGAGCTCCCTCTGAACTTTGACACACAAAGGCTGGCCATTCCACATTGCACTTACTCAGTATAGTTATGGATATCTGGGTGTGAACACTGCCCGGGATCCTTTGAGATCCTTAGGGAACTCTAACACACCTGAATTATATGAAAGGCTGTGAACATCAGTGGCATTGAGAAATTCTAGATATTTTGGGCCTATCAGTAGGCTCCCTGCAATATAACTTCTTGTTTTCATTATTCAGTTATGTAGTTCATGCAAATGGCCTGTAATAATTATTTTAAACAACTCTTTGGGGATGGATAGTGAAAAGGGAGGGGTAAATATGTATGCTATAGCTAGTAGAGGGTAGAAGTCATGCTATTAGGTTTTGTTTCCTATTTGCGTAATAGAAACCATGTTTAGGACTCATATGTGCAAGATCATGCATTAGAGACCATGTTCCCTAGGTCTTACACTTACTGTTTTCAGAATCTATTGGCATCCCATTTCGAGAGTCCTGTGCTAAAATGTGCTAATAACTAGTACTTCATAATCATGCTCTACGCTGCCATGCACTTAGAGATCCTGTTTAGGATAAACAACACTAAAATAAACTGCCACTCTTGCATCTTCTGAAATCATGCTTAATGATGTAATTATTATGCATTTAGAAATCCTGCTTATGATTCTGTATATGCATCATTCTGCATTTTTTACCTGTACATTAGATACCATGTTTTAGTGTTTCATTCATACTCGCTTAACAACACCTAGTCTAACTACTGGTGCATGTAAAAGGTATAAATACTTCACTCAATTTCTCTAAAACAACTGGCAACAATTCTGTGTTCTGAACAATCTAGAACATCATGTGTGGTTAATAATTTGCAACAGTCCCTCTAACAATTCAGATAATTAGTATACACTGTCCCCCGCCTAGGCAAGTCTTAGGTAATCAGCCATAAAGAAGTAAAACTGTAACTGCCCTTTGTGATTAGTGTTCAACTGTCATCATGTTTAAAACCAGTAGGCAAGCCTGATTAAGACTTCCTCTCTAAGTCATGCAATAAATCTGTCTTTGTGTTATCACTTAGATACCATGCTTAGGGTCTGAACCCGAATCTAACCTTAAATGTGTATGAGTCGTGCTATTTATGTGTACTATGTGTGGAGGTACTTGAGCCTTTTCTTGTTTGTATGTTTATCCCCCTTAATTGTAGTCCTAAATGTTTCTTGTTTGTCGCTTAGTGTTTTGCCTTTAAACCTGAGGGTCTGCCTAGCATCTCCCTTTAGGATAGGAGGCCTAATTTCCTCCGGGACTGATAGGAAGGGACGGGTAATAGCATGCAATAGAGGTCGAGACCAACACTCGATTTAGTTACTTTCACGAGGCAGGAAATGGTAGAATATGGATATGATGACCGGTATGTTAATACCACGTGTAGCCCCTCTTTGAGGAGTGATTACCGGGTATTGTACTGATGTGATTCATATTATTATAAACCTAGGATACCTTTTATATGCTTAGATCGTAATCCTTTCAAAATCTAACCTTCTTTACTATTTTTAAACATCTGCCTGCTTAAGACTTAAATCCCCTCTTATTTGAGCCTTTATTTGTTTGTTTGCTAAGCCGCACAAATTCACAAAAGTTGTTTGGCCGGGAACCACACTTGTGGATCCTGAGGGGTGCCTAACACCTTCCCCTTAGGATAATTTCAAGCCCTTACCCTATCTCTGATTAACAACGTAGTTGTAAATGAACCCTTTTGGTGTCCTAACGCACCTTTAAAAATTGTTAGGTGGCGACTCTCAAAAACACAAACCCCTTTCCCAAAAGGAAAGAGTTGTCTCAACCGAATGTCATAAACCCGATCTCCGTGAGGAAAGAGGGGGCGCGACATCATGGCGACTCTGCTGGGGAGTTCAGGCTTTTACCATTTTCAAATTGCTTTGTGAATTTGTACCGCTTCCCATTTCCCTTATGTGCAATTACTTGTCTATTTCTTTAAGCATTTATTTTTTCTTCAAAAGTAACTGACATGTTTTTTTTCTGTTTCCTTCCTTTGTAACCGCTTTTAAATTATAAACTGCTGTATTTACTACTTTCCTAACATGCAAATACATGACAACATGTTTTTAATGCTTATTTATTATTGCATAATCATGCTCAACATTCTTACTCCACTCGTGCCAAACAAAATACTATAGCAACGCTTGATGAGTGGTTGCGCTCTTCCTATATTATTACCCCCTAAATTCGGAAAGGCTTATTTGCGGTAAAACTAGTCGATCAACGGTGCAGTTGACGATTCCGTGCCTTTCCCCTTTGAGTTGTCCGCTCGAGGGTACCAGTCTAAAACCCCATAGAAACCTTACTCCGTTATGTTGTTTCATGCATCATGGTCAAACCTAGCCAGGCTAAAGTGTGGTCCGCACGATAGCTTTTAAGATTGCCTTATCCAAAAGTCCACTGGGTTTCCCTAAACCCAAACGGACATCATCACGTTCTGTGCATTTATTTGGAGAACTAAATGCTTTATGCTAATTGTTGATGTTAAATAGTCGAGTCTGGTGGGGGTAAGGGCCTAACCTTGTTTGCCTTGCAATAAAATAAGGCACAAAGTCCCTAGATTCGGCATGGTCTCCAATATCTATCCAAGATTGCTAAGTTGGTGGGAAGATTTACATTCTAGTGACAGAACTCTCGTAAGAAAATACTTGGGCAATCTACCATCTCTCCTAGAAATCCAGCCTAACAACATGATAATAGAGGCTGCTACCCTGTTTTGGGATTGTGAAAGGTCTGTGTTCCGCTTTGGGGACATTGAAATGACACCTTTGTTGCAGGAAATAGGAGGACTGGCTGGCCTAGAATGGGAAACCCCGGGGTTGCTAATGCCTGAGAACCGCACATGCAAAGGTTTCCTCAAAATGATGGGTCTGAAGAAAAATGCATAACTAGTATGCTTAAAGAAGTCATACATCCCTTTTGACTACTTGTACGAAAGGTACAGTCACAGCAAATCATACCGTACCTACCACGACGAGTTTGTCATCACATCCTTAGGACACATCCATCGTAGAGTATTCGTCTTCATGTTTTGCTTCTTGGGTCTGATTGTGTTCCCAATAAAGAAGGAGAGAATCCACACTAGACTGGCCATGGTAACCAAGACACTAATGGAAGGAATTGGTGGGCAAAACTTCAGCATTGTGCCCATGATCATTGCAGACATATATCGAGCCTTGGAAAAGTGTCAACGAGGGGCAAGACACTTCGAAGGCTGCAATCTACTACTTCAGCTTTGGCTCATGGAACATCTCCAAAAGGGCGAATACCGACAAGAAATTCATCGAAGAGTTTGGGACGACCACATTGCTTTTCACCATCCAAAGCGAATGAATTACATCCCCGACATGTTTGCTCAGCCTGAGAACGCCAAAGAATGGGTCGAGCTCTTTGATAATCTGACTGAAGAACAGGTTCAGTGGATGTTCGAGTAGTTTCTGACAGAGGAGTTCATCGCCCGTTCCAGAGATGCACTGTTCCTAATACTAATTGGTCTAAGAGGAACATACCCTTACGTCCCTCTTCGAGTTATGAGGCAAGCGGGCAGGACACAAGTCATACCCAGGGTCGACAAGATGAGCCATCTTCGAGCTGACTTCCAAAATGACGATAGTCCTCACAAGTGCCAAGCCCAGCACATGTGGCACTGCAAGATTGTAATGGATAAGGACACCATCGAGCCAGATAGATATCATGTCGGTTGTACCCCTTTCTATCCTGGTTGGTTGGCAGAAAATTGGGTTGGTCTGAGTGAGCCAGGGTTCGTTTAGGGCTACAGGGTTATAGATGAAAAGGCTGAGGCACAAGTCAAAAACAACCAGCTGCGTAAGAGGCTCCGTGAGTGTGAGGATGAGCACCGCGAAATACACGAGTCTAGCAAGAAACTGATCGAGGAATGGAAGGATATGACTATCAGCACCAACAAAAGGTTAGTGTATTTGGAGCAAGGCATAGTGGAGCTGGAGGAAAAATTTCTCAAAAGGATTGAAAACTATCAAAAGGCTGAAGGGACCAACGGAGGACATCTAGCCAGAGCATACTTTTTGTTGGGACTTCGCGAGTTGGGGAAACTGTACGAGGGAAGCAAGAATTCCGAGTCTGGGGAAGGTCCTTCTGGGACCAAGTAGATAGGAATGTCTTTATTTTACTTTATCAATGTAAGAAGGTCAATGGCCATTAGTTACCTTTACTTCCTGTTTATTTAGTGTCGTTTTGGGATTCGTCTATTTTCTTATCAATAAAATGAGGCATTTAGCATCTTAAGTTCTCCAAATCAATTTGTCGCTAGGCCTACCTCGGGCACAGAAGAGGTCCCTAAATTAGGACGCGCTTTACATTCCCGCACTATGTGTTTAAATACCTCAATACTTTTCATAATCCTCACTGACTTGGCTACCTTTTGTTTTTGTTTTCCTCTTTCTTTATTTATTTATTCCCCTCCCCAAAGGTTAGTTCGTGCACTCTGGCATCATCATCCTATCTTACAAGATCCAGGGCCCCTCCACCCTCTCCTCCTCTTAGTCCTCCCAAAGGAAATAACAAAGGCAAAAAGAAAATGGAAGATTCAGGCAACAACAAAAATGAGAATGTGGTTGAACGGGTAAGGCCACTGATGGCCAGGGTATTTGGATTCAGAATGAAACTGTGTCACAGCTAGAACGGAAGTTGTCATAGTTTCAAAAAGAGCTTGATCAAGTTCGGAATCTGGCAAACCTGTCATTCTCCCTCAACGTCCCAGATGTCAACATCCAGAATCCTACACCTCCTCAAAACATCCCAAAGCAGCAAAATCATCCCGCAACTCATCATCACACCACCCCACCATCCCACCAAAGAACCAAACTCTTCCAGCACAATGCAATGACTGCCATACTCTAAATAACACTCCACTTCTCATCCCAGAACCTCAGAACTCCACAAATGACCATTTCCCCACTCATGCGCCATGCCACCATAACAATCCTATCTACGTGGAGACAATGCCACACTCCACTCCCCCTATCACATACACACCTGAGTCTGATGAAAAGGACCTGCTTATCAAGAACTTGGCCGAGGAACTTAGGAAGCTGACCAGCCGGGTTCAAGGCATCGAGGGAATCAAGGGAGTCGAAGGGTTGAACTATGAAGACCTCTGCATACAGCCCGATGTCGAACTGCCCGAGGGATACAAACCTCCTAAGTTTGAAATGTTTGATGGTACAGGTGATCCAAGGGTCCATCTGAGAACTTATTGTGACAAGCTGGTTGGAGTAGGGAAGGATGAAAGGATTCGTATGAAGCTTTTCATGAGGATCTTGAAAGGAGATGCGTTGTCTTGGTACATCAGCCAAGATCCCAAGAAATGGTCGAATTGGGTGAGCATGGCATCTGACTTTATGGACAGATTCAGGATCAACACGGAGAACGCACCAGATGTGTTCTATAATCAGAATTTGAAAAATAAGCCGACAGAGACATTTTGCGAGTACGATACTCGTTGGAGGTCCAAAGCTGCCAAGGTCAGACCCGCCTTAGAAGAGGAGCAGATGAACAAGTTCTTTGTCCGGACCCAGGACCCGCAGTACTATGAACGGTTGATGATGATTGAGAACCACAAGTGCTCCGAAATTATCGAATTAGGTGAGATGATTGAAGAAGGTATCAAGAGCGGTATGGTCACAAATTTGAAGCCTTGCAAGATACAAACAAGGCTTTGCAGTCTGGTGGTGTGTCTAAGAAAAGACACGCGGGAGCTGTGATGGTTGCACAAAGAACCAAATCTCCACTCAAATACTAAACTTACCCAACTCCTCTACTCACATATCAACCAAACCCAAATTACCAAGCACCCTCACCCTCATACCAAGCTCCACCACCAATTTATCAATCACCTCCACCACCGACATATCAACCTGCTTCACCTAGATACTCACAACCCGCTCCTGTCTACCACACTTACAATTCCCAACCATCTCATTACCAATCACCCCCTACCCGTCAAAACTTCCCTAGTCCTCATCCTAATTTTGATTGCAGACCTCCAAAATAGTATACTGCCATCGCTGAACCCATCGACCAGCTGTATGAGAAGCTCAAAGCTGCTGGTTATGTCACCCACATCCCTGCTGCAACCCCTAAGAATCCTTCTCAATGGGTCAACCAAAACAAGTCCTGTGCATACCACTCTGGCATGAAGGGGCACACCATCGATGAATGCCGCTCTTTGAAGGAAAAGATACAATCCCTGATTGACAACAAGGTCATCGTAGCAAAGGAATCCACTCTAAATGTCCGAAGCAATCCTCTTTCAGATCATAAGGGTGGAGGCATCCACTTGATTGAAATAGAAGATGATTGGGACCCCGAGGGATTAATCAGGTTGATCGCAGAAGGCGATGATCCAAAGAAACCTGCAGTCACTCTACACCCAATCATAGTCCAGATTCAACCGTCTGAGGATGCTGAGGTAAATATGTCCATGCCTTTTGAGTTTGAAGCAGCGTAACCTGCAAAGACCCCAGTATCGATTGAAGTTGAGTTTGTGTCTCCGGCAAATGCACCTGCACCATTTGAGGTTGCAGTCTGGCCACCCAAGGCACATATTCCACTTGAAGTAAGGATAACCGCACCAATTCCAGTGGCGATGTCGACCACGCCACCCTTTTATACAAATGTTGTACCATGGGACTATACAGCCGAGGCGAGAAGGAAAGGCAAAGTCAAGGCTGAAGAAGTTGTTGCAACACAGGGTATGACAAGAACTGGTAGAGTCTATACCCCTGAACATCTGGTTGAATCCAGCAGGCAGGCTTCCAATCGGCCTCCCATTATCATGACAGGTCCGGACAACCTTTGGAGGAAAGTGCAGGCCAAGGAGTATCTGGTCATCGACCAACTAAGCAAAACACTGCTGCGAGACTAAATTGCATAGTTTAACATGTGATATACCTTACATTTTATGAGCATTAATGATAAAATTACACTTGTTATGTGCTTAATGGAGTTTATTTCATGTGTAGGTGAATTGGAAATGGAAACGGAGCTAAAGNTATGACAAGAACTGGTAGAGTCTATACCCCTGAACATCTGGTTGAATCCAGCAGGCAGGCTTCCAATCGGCCTCCCATTATCATGACAGGTCCGGACAACCTTTGGAGGAAAGTGCAGGCCAAGGAGTATCTGGTCATCGACCAACTAAGCAAAACACTGCTGCGAGACTAAATTGCATAGTTTAACATGTGATATACCTTACATTTTATGAGCATTAATGATA
>ML368967.1:1817-25148 GCA_005239525.1 Nicotiana knightiana
TTTTAGCTCCGTTTCCATCTCCACTTCACCTACACATGAAATAAACTCCATTAAGCACATAACAAGTGTATTTTTATCATTAATGCGCATAAAATGTAAGGTATATCACATGTTAAACTATGCAATTTAGTCTCGCATCAATTGCTCCTCCGCAGCTGTTACCACAGGTATATCGTCGGGCGGAATAGATGTTATTCGCGCCTTGGTCTGTGTTATGTGTTCCTCTCTTAGGCCATGTCGGGTTGTGAGGGTTACAAGGTCCCTCGCACGCATATTATAATTCAATTTAGGCCTCATGGCACTATGGGCGAGATGGCCTTCGTGATGTTGATTTGCTTATTGCAGCATATATGTGCTTGTCCTTCTGAGTATTGTTTGTTCCTAATAATTTTCCCACAGTTATATTTTGAGCACTCTATTGTGCTTGATATTGACGCAAATGTGATCCGTGAGCCCGATTATTATGGCTCAATGGGTACCCTATGCGGATTAATATGATGGGATCGGGTTGCACATCGCAACGGTACTATGATGAAATGTAACTCCTCATGCTTACTTTATGTAGTTTTGCTTTCACCTAGTTGAAAATAGTTCATAGGAAAATGCTAAAATTTCCCTGCCTGCTTAACTTGTTTAGTGGTATTCTTATTTAACTCTCTTATTGTTATCTGTCATGTCTGAATTATTACTTGATGATGTTCAGGATCGTGTTGTGTGGTGCTCCATATGATTATTGTTGATACTTGTCAGTGGGCTGCCTGTATTGGTTGAGATGAGGTTTCTAGACTTGAGATTTGCACTATAGTAGTGGGATGAGGAAGCTTTGGAAGAATAATACCATATTTTGCTGAGGATTTGGGCAATGGCCCTGGTCGGATGAGTGAGTTTCTTTGCTTATTGATCAGATGAGTAGTTAAAATATTATGCGTGTTTCTTTCATTATCGGTTGTGTACGAAGCTTTTGAATGGGGTTTCATTTGATGAGGTTACTACTGGTACCAGATTTGTTATTGGGCAGCCATGGTGGTCAGCAGTTACTATTGTGAGTATCTGAGTGATGGGGCATATTATGTGATTACATCTTGGGTTATGATTATGACTTAATACAGCTTGTTCAGGCTTAAATAGTGTGCAGATGTGAGATTCGGGGCTTGTAATGATTTCTAATGTTAGAGATTGAAAACTAAGGTTAAGGACAAAGGTTGAAGTAAGGATCTCTAGTTATGTTGAGTTGGCAGGCTTATATAGAGCAGGGTGACATGGGATCACCCCCAGGTGTATGCATAGTAAGGTTACACCGTGAGTTGATAGCTTTGGAACGACTCCTGGCACGTTCGAGGATGAACATGTGTTTAAGTGGTGGAGGATGTAACGAGGCGACTGGTCGTTTTGAGCATTTACACTTCGATCGATAGTTTGAGGGCTCGAGTATCTCCGCATGATGTATTATGATTTGCGTAAATCATTGGTGTTGGTTTTCAAGTTATCCAGAATCGATTTGGAAGAATGAACATCAAGATTTAAGCTCTAAGTTGGAAGAGTTGACCAAGTTTGACCTTTTAGCATTGGACCTCGGAATGGAGTTTTGTTAGTTCCGTTAGCTTTGTTGGGTGATTTTGGACTTAGGAGCGCATCCGGATTGTAATTTGGAGGTCCGTAGTCGAATTAGTCTTGAAATGGCGAAAGTTGGATTTTTGAGAAGTTTGACCAGGAGTACACTTTTTGATATCAGGGTCGTATTCCAATTCAAGAAGTTAGAGTAGGTCCGTAATGTCAAATGTGACGTGTGTACAAAATTTAAGGTTAATTGGGCGTGTTTTGATAGGTTTCGGCATCGCTTGTAGAAGTTGAAGTTTCAAATTTCATTGATTTTGACTTGAGGTGCAATTCATCATTTCGAAGTTTTTATGCATGAGTTGAAGCTCCGAGTAGGTTCATTTCGTCATATAGAACTTTTCTTCAAAATTTGGCACCATTTGGAGTTGATTTGATATGGTTCAGACACTCGGTTTGCGATTCTAGAAGTTCTTGAGATTTACTTTGATCTTCATGCATTTTGGCATCCGATTTGTGATTCTAGAGGTTATTTTGATATTTTGATACTCGAGCGAGTTCGTGTAATATTTTTAGACTTGTGTGCATGGTTGGTTTGAAGCCTCGAAGGCTCGGGTGAGTTCCGGATTAGTTTCGGAATGATTTTTTCATGGCTTTTGAATGTTGGTACTGGTGTCATCGCATTTGCGATGCTTTTGTCGCAAATGCGACTGCCGCAATTGTGAAGCAGTCTCGCATTTGGGAAGCTAGGCTGCTGAGGCAGACTTCACATTTGCGAAGGTATTTCTCACATTTGCGATAGGTAGGTTGTTCTCATTAGCAATACTTTGGTCGCTAATGCGACCTCAGCAGGAAATCTTCTAGTTCGCTTTTGTGATGAGTTGTTCGCATTTGCGGGGTTCGCATTGTTGCAAATGCGACATCTGCAGCCTGCTAAATGGTGGGCATTCTGAGTCTTAGCTTCATTTTGTTATATTTTGAACCCTACCTTCGATAGGAGGAAATTTTGTGAAGGGATTTTCATACCAAATCATTGGGTAAGTACCTCTACTCAATTCTCAACTACATTTCATGATTTTACATAAGATTTAACATCAAATTCATGAGAATCTAGGGAAAAATTTGGGGATTTTGTCAAAACTTTGAAAAATGAAAATTTGGGATTTGAGAGTCGAATAAGACTCAGAATTGGAAACAAAATACGTATTTAGACTCGTGAGGCTATGGATAGTCAAGACCTACCCTTGGAATCGGGTTTGACCGGGCGGACCCAGGGGTTGACTTTTTAGAAGGCTAGTTTGAGCCGAGTTGAGGTGAATCTGTAAATTAAAAATCTAAATTGAGTATTGAGTTAGCCGAATTGAGGTAAGTGTTTTGCCTAACCTAGTTGAGAGAATTTTTCCTACTATTTGACATTGTTTTCTACATGCAAGGGTGATATATATATGAGATGAGGAGCATTATGCATGTGCCAGGGTTAACCATGCTCAGGGGTAAATTATGTTATAAATTGTGTCTTGTAGAATTACGTGACCTTCTTGCCTCATGCCTTACTTGACTCCTAGATAATAAGAACATAGTATTAAATGTTAGAAACTAAGACTTAGCTTATTATAACATGATCAAATTTGATGGAATTCTGAGAATACATTGATGTGTTTAATTCGTTCATCACTATGCGTAATCATTTATACATTGCTACGGTCGATATTCTTGAGATACTAGATTCTATACTTGTGTTGTAGATCATTCATGAGATTTGTTGAAATACTTGAATAGTAAGGTTCTTGCGGGTTTATTGAACTATTGTTGGCTTGAAAAGTTGTGATTGGGATTCATTTGGAATATTCGTTTAAACACTCTCCTTGACGTTATTTATGCTTCCTGCCTTGTTTGTCTTTGATATACATGTGTTTGGTAAGGAAGAGTGTAAAGCACTAAGGGTGATGTCGTGCCATTATTTATACATTATCATGTGAGGAAGAGTGTAAAGCACGAAGGGTGATGTCGTGTCATATTATTTGGGAGTGAAAGCACGAAGGGTGATGTCATGACATATTATTGAGATTAAAAGTACGAAGGGTGATGCCATATCATATTATTGAGAGTAAAAGCACGAAGGGTGATGCCGTTCAATATCATTTGTGAGTAAAAGCATGAAGAGTGATGATGTGCCATGTTATGTGAGTGTAAAGTATGAAGGGTGATGTCATGCCATTTTATTTATATTATTATGCTTTAAACTATCATGATTTCATGGCGCAATGGGTGTTTGCGTGCAGGTGAGGACGAGGGACATGAATTATATTGTGATATATTTTCCTTATGTATATGTTCACGTTTTACATTGAGATGTCATTGTCGTATTTATGGTTCGTATGTTACTTGTCGTTAATTCTTTGTTCTAATTCTTTATCTTATTTGTTATTGTGTCATTCATGCCTTCTACTTGCTAAACTTGAAAATACCAGGCCCACTTCCTGTTGTCATAATTACATCCTTGTCGTATCTATTTTATTGCGCTTAGTATATGACTTCTACCATGTTAGTCACCCATGCTTCTACTTGTTAACTCATAAAGATCATGTGTTCCCCTCTTATTCGTTATAGTTGTATTTATGCCTCCACCATACTAGTTAGTTGAAGTTATATTCCTTTTCCTAATTGTTGTCATTACCTCTATGCTTTCCGCCTAGTCTGTTACTGATGCCCTTATGTACATTCTCGTTCATTATTGCTACTTTCGTATTTTCTACTTTGTCATTATTGTTATCGGTATTTCTGCCATCTGATTGGTACTATTGTATGCATATTTGGTGAGGGTGAGATAAATGCACGAAGGGTGTTGCCGTGCCGTTGGATTTGATGTCTTGAGTATATTTCGCATACTATGAAAGTTTTGAGGTGATTATTGTTCATTGGTTCTCGCACTAAGGAGAAGATGGGTCGATATATTGGAAACTGTTGAATTGTGATCTCTTCTAGTACTCCGTTATTGCTTTGTTCATTCGTTTCGTGTGCTCTATTTTGTTATACTGTAGTATAGTTCTATTGTTAGTTTACATTACATATTTTATCAATGAGCGTCTTTTAACTAAAAATCCTCGTCACTAATCGATGAGGTTAGACAAAACTTACTGGGTACATGGGGTTGGTTGTACTCATACTACACTTTTGCACCTTGCGTGCAGACTTTTGGAGCGGAACTACTGGTGATGTCGGGAGCTGACCCTGAAGATGTTCGTGCATTCCGGATATAGCTGTCACTTGTCCTTGGTAGCTTTAGATTTTGTTAATCTGTTTATGTAGCTTTCAAACAGATCGTGTAATTATTTGTATCAGTTTTTGTAAATTCTAAGTCTTAGAAACTCATGATTTGTACTACCATTTCTTGGGTTAATTTGTAAAAGTTCAGATAATTCTTTACTATTTTTCAATAATTTCATTTGGCTTGTATTGTCTGTTAGTTGACTTACCTAGCGGGTCGAGTTAGGTATCATCACGACTAGTAATTGTTGGGTCGTGACAATACTTTTCTAAAAATAAATATGTAAACATAACAAATTTCAAATATTAAAATAAACACGTTAAAAGAATTTTAAAGTAGGAATTAAAATCAATGAATTAACGTTAATTTGTGACTTGAAACTGTTTTTAAAGTTAAATTAGTTAAACTTAAGAAATAGTTTGGTTCACTTGCTAGTTATGTGAAGATTATAATGCATAAGTTGTTCATATAATAATTAATAGTGAATGAATTTTTTGGTGATAATTAATTATAACGAGATTATTATACGTGAATTACTTATTTTAAGAAAATTTTATCTTTAAATAATTTAACTCTATATTAATATTAGGTATTCTTATCTCATACTTTATACCGCATAATTAATACATAAATTTTAGTAACTTATATTATTTAATGTCCCTCAATACGAGTAAATGGAGGGGTGGGGATTCTTTTTTCTTCCATTTTTGTTAAACTAGTATTAGAACCCGCGCGATACATGAATAATTTAACGGAATATTGATCTTATAAAATTATGATCTAATATATCATATTATTTTAATAAATATTAGTTACTATTTTATTAATTAATGTAGTGTATATAAATATAATAAAATCTATACAAAGTCAAAGGATACAAAGCATATAGTAATCAAATAAATTTTTTATTCCTTGTTTACTCTTTATTAAATTAGCAAGTACTTAGTACTATACATTTACTAATGTGATTTTATACTTATATTATACTGTTTAAAATTCTTCAATTGTCTAAATTTATCAATAATTTTCTTGAGTGTTATTTATTTATATGTTGTTTATTAATTATTTCAAGATATAAATATTATAAAATTATCTTTATCTACCTCTTTTCGTACATTCATTTCTACTATAATATATGATTAGTTTTCTCATTTTATATTTACTGAAAATTTAAATAATATCATTTTCTTTTACTAAATTATAATTTTGAATTCATCAAAAGTATAAAGAGAGAAGCCTTTTAATATTTTTATAAAAAATGTAGTAATATTTTTAATAATTAATATAATGTGTTTTATATATAATATATTATCTTATGTATAATATCCTAATAGTTTCTTTATATTTTTGTATTTTCATTATGAAATTATGAGTTCTATTTATTAAGTAAATTTTCCTACATGAAAAATCTAATTAGTATATGTATTTTTGTGATATCATTTGATTTATTTATTTTTTAGTATTCTTCATTTATGACTATTTGCTTATTATGATTTTAGTTATGTGTATATGTACTGACTTTTTCCATAATAATTCTAATTATTTTTATAAGTCTTTTAAATATAAAAAAAAAAAATATATATATATATATATATATATATTTATATTTAAAAGACTTATAAAAATAATTAGAATTATTATGGATATATATATATATATATATATATATAAATTTGGTGCGAAAGATAAGCTTGCATTAAATTAAAACATAACAACTACAGAGAGGGGGATGTGTGTGCATCCGTTGTTGTCTTATTCATAGTGTTATACTTACTACTAATATTACAGAAAGTTGTAACAATAGCTGCACGGCTAACAAAATGATTTTCATGTGCATTGGGGACACTTTGTTGTTGTTGCATGTGACCCCATGTTGGTCTTCGATTTGAACAGGCGATGCTTGTGTCATTGGGATTGTGTATGTGCGTCTGTATCTCACTGTGCCTGCTCGATCCATATCCAAAAGGTTCTCCACAAAAAGAGGTGGCTTCTCAAAAAGAGTGCATTGTTATCCATCATACTGCATCATTTCTTGGCTAGGCAGTCAGCCACCATGTTACCCTCCCTGTAGGTGTGTGCGATAGTGGTACTAGGTCCTTGGTCCAGGAGGTGCCTGCATTTCGCAAGTATATTAGTATGCACTAGATTATCATGTCTTAACATTGTTATTACCTCAGAAGCATCAATGTTTATTTCTAATGGAAATAGTTGTAGTCTATGGGCCATTTCCAAACCCTGCAAGATAGTTTTTAGTCTGTATGAATAATGCTCGATGCACTTAATGTCCCATGGAACCCAATTACCCATTTTCTATTGTCATCTCGTATTAAACCCCATATCCCAGCCATATTTTTTTTTGTTGAGACTGCCCCATTGGTGTTTAGCTTGAATGCCCTAGGTTTTGGAGGCAACCATTTAACAAGAGTTAGTTGTAGGATTTTTGGAGGCATAGTATTAGTGGCTAGGTAGGTGTATTCTAGTGCTTGCTAAGTTATTTGGTTCAAATGTAGTTGTTGGGTGGTATTATTGAATCTTTTGTTGTTGCGTTGGAGCCATATATTCCAAAGAGTGTAGGTGAAGTATATTTTATGGTTCATGTCGTAGGGTATAGGAGGCTTTGTGTTCAGTAGTTGTTTGATCCATATTTCCGGTGGGAAGGATGGCCCTTTGGACCTGATGAACCATTGCATTTGCAAGTGTGTCCAAATGTGTGTTATTGAGGGGCAGTGCAAGAATAAGTGAGTGATGGATTCTACACTGTTGTGGCAAGCTTGACATTGGCCATCAAGTGTGATACCTATACGGTGGAGGTATTTTTTTTGTGGAAAGTCGTTTGTGAACTATCATCCAGATGAAAGTTTTGTGTTTTGGTAGTATTGGTAGCCACCAAATCCAATGATAATTTTAAGGTTGTTATGGATATTGAGACCTTTGTGAAGAAGCTTAGTGTACATAGTACGTACTGTGAATTTGCCAGTGGGTGATAATGCCCAGTAGGGAAAATCTGGTTTAGTTGTATAGGTTGGAATTGTAATGCCGTTAATAATATTTTTTATGTCAGTGGTCAAAGTGAATGGCATGGCCTCCCAGTTCCATTGGTTGTTGATTCTGCAGGAGTCTATAGTTTTAAATATATGGGTTGCTGGGATTGGCCCATGTATAATGGATCTGGGAGTAGTGTTTGGTGCCAGCCATGCAGAGTTCCAAAAGTTCAGTTGTGAATGGGAGCCAGGGTGCCATTGGATTCCAAGTTGACAATTTCTCCACCCTAGTATGATATTCTTCCATGTATGAGAAAGAGTATTCCACTGTCGTTTGTTAATATATTTACTGATTAGTGTGGTTTCCCATAGTTGGTTAGTTGCATAGAAGAGTCTTCATGCTAGTCCAGCAAGGATTGAGTCATTTTTGTGTTTTAGCTGCTGGATACCTAGTCCTCCCATGTTTTTGGGTGTGGTGACTAGATGTCATTTAATAAGGTGTAACTTTCGTTGTTGATCTGTGGTACCCCAAAGAAAATCACGCATGTATTTTTCCATTTTATGAATTATTTCTTTAGGGATTGAAATGTAGTGCATGACGTGGTTGAGAAGAGTAGAAAGGGTTGATTTGATGAGTGTTACTTGGCCAGGTAGTGAGAGGAACCTAGTTTTCTATCCCCGCAAGTTTATTTTTGAAGTTATCCAGAATGAATTGGAAGTCCGTTTTCGTAGGCCTTTTTTGGAACATTGGAAATCCCACGTATTTTCTAAAGTGGTGTCCTTCCTTCATGCTGAAGCAGTTCAGGACATCGTTTTTATGTTGTGGCGAACAGTTTCTAGAGAAAAAAATCTTTGATTTTTGGAAGTTGATTGTTTGTCCTGAGATGGTTGTGAAGTTGTTAATAATGTCGATTATTGAATTGTAACTCTTAGGAGTAACTTTGGATAGTAAGATAATGTCGTCCGCGAAAAATAGATGAGAAAGTTACGGCTCATTTGGTGATAATTATAGTGGTTGCCAAAGTAGGTAGTCTACCGACTGGAAGATAGTCTTAGATAGCCGTTCGAGGCACAGAATAAAGATGTATGGTGAAAGCGGATCGCCTTGTCGAATTCCTCTTGACGGTTTAAAGTAATTAGTTGGTGAACCAATTATTAAAATAGAGATAGAAGAGGTTGTAATACAGGACATAATGAGGGGTATTAGTTCTATAGGTATGTTGAAGTAGTGAAGTGTTTCTTTTATGAAAGACCATTCAAGCTTATCAAAAGCTTTTTCTAAATCTAATTTGAGGAGCACGTGTCCTAATTTTCCATTTTTCTTTTTTCTTAAATGTGTAAGGATTTCCTGAACAATTATTGTATTATCCGATGCTCTCTTACCCTGTTGGAAACTGAACTGTGTGGGTCCTATAATTTGTGGGAGATAGGTCTTCAGTCGATTAACGATAATTTTAGTAATTAACTTATAAATTGTGTTGCATAAACTAATTGGCGATATTGAGTGGTGGACGTTGGGTTTTTAATTTTAGGGATAAGGCACAAATAGGTCCTGTTGATTTCTTCAGGAATTTGTTTGAATGTAAAAGCCTGGTGGCAGCTAGATGTTACTACATGTCGCACAATATACCAATATTTTTGGGGAAAAAAATGGTGCAAACCGTCTGGGCCGAGTGCCTTAAAGGGCTGGAATGAAAATAGGGCTTGGTGTATTTCTTGCGTTGAGAGGGGCTCGAATAGACCGTGGGCTTCATCCAATGTTAATGTGTTAGTGTAATCTGCTCGATAGTGTGTCCTATTAGATAGAGCGTGATGTGTAGCATATAGTTGGTAATGAGTATGTATGTATGTGTATATATATATATATATATATATATATATAAACTTGAATAAGCAGAATATTTTTTGTATTTTTCTTTTTTATTGATAATTATAAGATATCTATATTTATTAATTCAAGTAGCTTAATCAATTATATTAAAAGTAAAAATTTAAAAAAATAAGCAGAATATTTTTTGTATTTTTCTTTTTTATTGATAATTATAAGATATCTATATTTATTAATTCAAGTAGCTTAATCAATTATATTAAAAGTAAAAATTTAAAAAAATAAGCAGAATATTTTTTGTATTTTTCTTTTTTATTGATAATTATAAGATATCTATATTTATTAATTCAAGTAGCTTAATCAATTATATTAAAAGTAAAAATTTAAAAAAATAAGCAGAATATTTTTTGTATTTTTCTTTTTTATTGATAATTATAAGATATCTATATTTATTAATTCAAGTAGCTTAATCAATTATATTAAAAGTAAAAATTTAAAAAAAAAATTAGAAAAGTAAATTATTTTATCGTAATAATACCACTTCACTTTTTGTAGTTGAGACATTCTATATAGTGTTTTCCATATATGACACCGCCAAATCAAAACCGTTAACTAACCGCCCCTGGCCTTTTTCCATTTTCATAGTTGGAATTTCATTTTTTTTTTTTCATGTCCGTTTCTTCCTTCACATTCGCCGATTAGGCTTAGCGACCAAATGCTGCTTTAAATCCGCATGGCGAAGCCCGAAATTGATAACAGGAAGAAGAAGAATAGTTTTAGAATTCAATACGCATGGTTTATTGGTGATTTAATTGTTGTACTCTTCGCTGTTTTCCTCAGTACCACCAAATTCCATCCCTTCAGTAACACTGGCAAAAGATGCAACTGTTCTCAGGTTTTTTTTGGTTTATTTATAATTACTATTCAGCTGACGTTATTGTTATTGGAATATGAATAATGTTATATCATAAAGGATTTAAGTTATATGCACTTTCACCATCAGTATAATTTAACCTGTTATAACAGGTTACTTTCCTTTATTTAAGATATTAAATTAAATAAAAGCTACCTATAATTACCTTTTAAGTGTAACCTGATTGTGTAAATATTTTTTATACTCATAGAATTTAAACTCTATTACAATAAAGATTGTGCCATATTAGAGCGGAATATATGCGTGATTTATATTGTATAGTTTGGCATTGAGGTTTAGTTGATTAATTGATGGATTTTGTCCCTATGTTGGGATGTAATTCTTTTTTTCTCCGTTTGGAGATTAAGAAAAAGAATCTCTGATTTGCTTAATTGTTTGATTTTTCTGGAAAAAGATAGTAAATTGTAGTAATATTTTACTATTTGTTTCCTGGTCTAGCTCTAGTTTTTAAGCTGAGATTATTACTATTATTTGATGGATTATTTGGACTGATGGATCAATACTACATGAAATTCAGTCTTAGAGTGATGGCATGAAGTTCAAAAATTTTAATTTTGAAATTTATAGAAGTGAATTTTCTCTAAGTTGGGTTTTGCAGGGGGCAGGCAAGTATAGTGAGGTTGTGGAAGACTGTTGTTGTGACTACGAGACTGTGAATCATCTTAACAAGGAAGTATTACATCCATTGCTCCAAGAAATTGTTAAAACACCATTTTCAGATATTTCAAGGTATGCATTTAATCACATCTCGATCTCGTGGAAAATATTTAGCGTGCTCATGTACTTAGTCCGCTTAGAATTAAAACCATTTGAGCTGTCAGTTGTACATGCTAATATGTTCCTACCGCTTAGAAATTCTTTACTGTCTGTTAGTTCACGAATCAGAGTGTCCAGAAGAGGTGGCTGGGATAGCTTATTACTTATGATTTGTGTACTCTGTGGTTTTCCATGTCTGACTTTCTTGATAGTTTTGGTTTAAAAGTATGTTGCACAGTTATGAAAGATCAAGTTCTTTTTATCTCGACATCAACGGAATTCAAGTTTCTGATAGTCCTCGACCATTACTGGTGATATCTCATCTAAATAACGGACGTGGTCGACTTTAAAAGGTTTCAACTAATACAGTAGAAGTTATCAAATGAAGTAATACATCAATTTCAAATGTAATGTTCTGATTGTGACACATCAACTCTGTGACCAGAGTATCAAGACCTGCCCTACTGATTTTCACTTGAAATTTCTGTTATCAGTAGTAAATACATCCTATAGTTATGCTGCAACCAAATAATCTCTACCTTTAGGGAAACTATATCATAACCAGCTGAAAACTAATTTAAAATTCACAAATGGACAAATATTTGATACTCTTTGAATATATATCGGTTCGTCGATTCCAAATTAACACGGCACCAGTGTACCCGCATCCTCTTCCTAATTCCATCCGGTTGCCTGATATGCCCAGTACTTCGACATTTTTCTGTCTTGCTGCCTGATCTGCCAGTACTTCAACGTAATAATCATATCTCGTAATAACTGAGAATGCAGATATGCTGCAATGCAATGAGAAGTCATCAATAGCTTTTATAGATGTCTTCCACTTGAGGCACTAGGTGAAGATTCTGTCGTCGCTTCAGTTTTCAGCTGTAAGAACCACCGTCTTACACTGCACTCACGAAAATGCTGCTTTCTTGTGCTCATAAAGTTCCAAGAGGACCCCTGGAAGCCTTCAGAATAACTACTTCGAAGAAAATTCTTTTAGATGTTAGCCTTTTAAAGCTGTTTCAAATAAATTCGTAACTGACTGCTGAAAGCTCTGTAGGTTCCTACAGCCAGTCTTGCGAGGCTGTGCGGAAATTGATTTTCTGATCATTCGCATTCTGTCTTTGAATCGATTGTGCTGTAAGAGAGCCCATGTTTTTGGAATGCAAAACATGTGGCAGAAGATTCTTCTTATGCTGAATCTCTACAATATTTCTCTGGGAAAACAAAACCTGATTTGTACTGCCAGTAAATTCCAAAAAATGAGTGACTTATAAATGTTTGTCTCACAGTCATAACAGCCTTCTACAGTGGTTTACCATTCGCTTCCATAATTTGTAAATAATTGTATTCTCCGAAGAAGTAGAAGCTTCACATACCAAGCTTCGGTTTACAGGGATCTCACCTGCTTCTACAAAGTAAGGTGGCATTTATTACAAGCGTCTAATACGTCCTGGGTAGAATCACTCATCGAGATCTGTTATCTCTATAGGGCAGATCTTGAGACAGCAATAAAGTAGAACATGATGAAATGCTGGAAAGGGTTCATCTGATCAGCTAATCCCAGTTGAACATATAGCTTGCTCATGAGCAATGTGGCATTTCTGATTGGTGTCTAATATGTCATGGGAAAAGTCACTTCATCCACATTTACCACCACTTTAGGACAGATTCTGAGACAGCAGTAAAGCAGAAGATAATGGGATGCTGGAAAGCATACATCTAATCAGCAATAAATTGATCCCACTTGAACCTATTGCTTGTTGCATCCAAAACCTTTTATCTACTTGGAAACTGCTTCCGAACTGCAAGTACTTGAAACATTTGCAATCTAAAGACAGTCATGTATGCCTCGAAGGTGGAAAATAAGATCTCCAATATTAAAACATTAGCTCGATCTGAATATGGGGAGCATCTAGAAGGTTTTTCTGGATAACCATTCATGGTAACCAATAACATCACAGAACTTATTCTTTGCTTTAATCAATTCTCTCAACTGGATGCCAAAGACATCTTTTCTTGCATAGACAGGAGAAAGTTCAAGTTGACATGATTAGATTGCACTTGTACTGGCCTGCCCTTGATTCTGAGATCAATAACAACAACTAATAAGTATCACAGCCAAAATTTGTTTGCTCCATCTGAAGGCATTTGAGCATCTAGACCAAACTCACCAAGAAGCCTTCAGCCTTATCAAGGAGAAATCCTTCGCTTAAATTATACAGATGCTTCCGACAAGAAGCCTTCAGACTTATCAAGGAGAAATCCTTCGCTTAAATTATACAGACGCTTCCGACAAGATCTATTCCATGAAAGCCTGTGTAGTTGCAGGCTACTTTCTTTTTTGGCTGGAACAGGAAGGTTTGAAGTTTCTCTTGAATAAGGCAGGAAAAGGGTGCTCAGCTCCATGATACCTCTTTAATGGCATCCTATGATTTACTTCTCAATTTCCATCTCTGTGTTTTCTTGTTCTTTCTTAAATAAGGATTGTGGTTCTCTTTCAACTTTATGTCTTTGTTTTCATGTATAATTCAATGACATAAGCTTCAGCTTCAAACAAGAACATTAGCAGCCTACTGTTTATGCTGTCGTCACTTGCTTCTTTTCTATTTTATACCTTCTCACGACGCATTGCTGATTGCTTGCTCAATATCCAGTTCCATTTTTATCCACCGTGATTTAAGTTTGCAGGTTAAGTTGTGGTGTGATTGTCCATTCTGGCCAGATGATGGAATGTGCCGTTTACGAGACTGCAGTGTATGTGAATGCCCAGACAACGAATTTCCTGAGCCATTTAAGGCGCAAAGTCATCGACTTTCTTCAAGTAATCTAGTCTGTCTAGAAGAAAACCCTGAGGCAGCTGTTGATCGTACAATAGACTCCAAAGCATTCAAGGCTGGGTGGAAGTGGACAACCCATGGACGAATGATGATGAGACAGATAATGGTTGTTCACTTTCTATGGTTGTATATAACTCCAATCCTTGCCCACCCAAAATGAAAGAAAAACGCAGAAAAAAGAGACAACCAGAAAAGAAAATAGATAAATTAACTGAAGTACTGGTTGTATAATACTTGACTCGTTAGTTCCACTACTTAAGACCACTCATCTGCAAAGTGTGGAAAATTTACAGGCCTCCTTGGAATTCAATTTCAGGCATGGGTCACTGCTTTGCGGCGAGTAACCCATTTTTTCTGCTATGCTTTTCGCCTTCTTAAATCCCTTTTTGTAATTTTCGCCTGCATCATAGTAATTTTAGCGTAATATTTTCTGAAATTGGAAAGATTGATATTTGTTTTTTGTACTTTCAGCTGAAATGACATATGTTAATCTCCAGTTGAATCCTGAACGCTACACTGGGTACAGTGGTCCATCTGCTAGAAGAATATGGGATGCTATCTATATAGAAAACTGCCCTAAATGTAAGCTGGTTCATTTACTTATATTTATCTCTTAGCTTCTTCTTTGTATCAGTATGGAACTGTTCCACTTCTCTATCTCCTCTTCTATTCTTTGCCTGGCTCTATGTCTTTCGGTATAGACATCTTATAATTGATGTGAAGAACATGCATTGGTGAGCTAGAACCTTTAAGATAGTGATAGGTCCTTTGATTTATATAATGGCTGCACAGTTTTTTTGTTACACTTTCTTTTCTCCTACTGTGTTAGAATTTTCAGAATACTTTTGATGTACTACCTGTGATGAAGTTTAGTCGCCTCGTATTGTAGTTGACATAATTTAGTAATCAATATCATGAGGGGGGGTCTAAAGCATTATGCTTTTTAAGTAGACTTGCTATGTTACTAGCAATAACTGGAAGAATTTAATGTCTGAGATTGAAACTAGCGTATTTGTTAACTTAATTATGAGGAGGGGTATTATAAGGTGACTTCAACTAAGTTAGGAAATGACCAACTTTACGCACTCTTTCCTGGTTTGAAAAGATCAAGTGATATGTCAGTCTATCAAAGGTCAATGATTTTTGACATTTCTTGTTGCACCTTTCTGAATGAATATGCATATTTATTGGGTGAATATGGTGTAAATCCAGTTTGGAGAGATCGGCTAAACTTCGTTTATATGGAGATTCATGACTGAGAAATATTGGAATTTTGGGTTCAGAACTTGCTGACAGATTAATCTTGGAATCTACAGTATTTCAATAACAAATTTCTAAGGCTGAATAGTTTTGCTTCTTCTACATGACCCGTGGGAAAATTTCTGATTCACTTTGCATCAGCTTTTGAAATTCCACTATTAGCCAGTGATATGTTCTGCAGATCCATCTGGAGAGATTTGCCCAGAGAAAAAGATATTGTATAAATTAATATCTGGCCTCCACTCTTCAATTTCTATTCACATAGCTGCTGATTACTTGCTTGATGAAGCATCAAACACGGTATTTTGACCCTTCCACTTGTTTTCCGTCATGGCCTTTTTTATCTAGGAAGTGTAACTATTGTGCAACAATTGTGAGGACAATCTTTCCCAAGAGTTTATTTCTGATGTGGATATGGAAAATGTTCAATCTGTCAAAGCAATAATTCTTGGGTGGTATTTGATTAGATGAATTATGGTTGTGAGGGATTGAAATATCATAAGTTGTAACAACCTTTTCTTTCTTGTTTGTGAGTTTATTATCATGAGAAAAGCCATGCTGAAATTTCCTCTACATTCCTATTTTTCAATGTTCATCCTTCTCTTTATCTTAATAATATGATTGTGACGGAGTTTCTTGACAACCTACCCACCCACCCCAAAAAAAGGAAGGAGTGTTTGGAAATATGACTAATTTCAAGTATTGGAGTTTTGGTGTCATACTTAGGAGAAACTTTTGTTTACCTGGAGTCAAGATGGATTTTCATTGTCTTCAGCACTCTTGAACACATCATAACATCCTGTCACATGACTTGAAGAAATGATCAAAAGTCTCTTCACATGTTTATAGCCAATAAAAGTTCTTCCTGAGATTGCACAATTGCAGCATCCTTTTGCAATGATAATGGTCAGTCTGACACTATTCCTGTTTTCTTCTGGTTTTGCTATGATTCAGTGGGGACAGAATCTTACATTGATGTATGACCGCGTCTTACAATTCCCAGACCGTGTCAACAACCTATACTTCACTTTCCTGTTTGTGCTCCGCGCTGTTACCAAAGTGAGAATTTTAATCTATATGCTTGCTTGACCCCACCCACCCCCCGTAATGGCAGAGGAGCAGCAAGAGCACTGATGATGACTGATAACTAATTTAATGCTTTTGTAGGCAGCAGACTACTTGGACCAGGCTTCATATGATACTGGAAACCCGGAGGACGACCTGAAAACACAATCTTGGATGAAGCAATTGGTTTACAATCCCAAACTGCAAGCTGCATGTCCTTTACCTTTTGATGAAGCGGGGTTATGGAAAGGTCAAAGCGAGCCTGATCTGTTGCAGCAAATTCAGACACAGTTCAGAAACATCAGGTCTTCAGACGATATCCCAGCTGATTGATACTTCTCTAGAATAGAATGCTTCTAACTTGTGTTTATGCACCTCGAAAAATCCTTTACCTTTTTTCCCTCCCTACAATGACGAAAATCTTGTTCTTAATTGTCTTGCTTCTTCTCATCTGTTATTGTTGGATTAGTATTATCTCTTTGTGAACATGATCATACACTAAGTTGCTTGAACTCGGGTGCAGGTATCTGAAACGCGACGGATCCGAGTATCGGATTCGGCAAAATCTAAATTTTAAGATTCGGGGTGCGGATCTGGATATGGATACGAGTGCGGGGGATTCGGCTAATAAAAAATAGAACTATAAAAATATTGTAAATTTTGGGAGATATTATGTGAAAAACTTACATGAATATTGTAGAATTCAACATTTCATTCTCCAAGATTGACATTATTCTTTCATTCTCCTATATTTGTTTTATTTTTTATTTTGAGAAATCAAAATCTCAATTTTTCTTCCAAAATTGTCGATGGACTCCGGTCAAAGTGTCTGAAGTCAATTGACCGAATCCAGGACATATCCTGCTCCCGCTCCCGTCCCCGTCTCGTATCGGGACGGGGACAGCACCAAAATCGAAGAGTCCGCGCAACTTAGATCATACATGTTACTTGATTTAAGTTTGTCGGGAGCAATAACTCGGTACACAGTTGTTCTTCTAGATACGTCATTTACCTTGTTGAGAAACTATAATAGTATCTTCTGCTTAGATATCTTGGTGGTATACCATCTATTAACATATTTTTTATGGTGTCTGACCAAAATTGTAGTGCATTAATGGACTGCATTGGATGTGAAAAATGTCGTCTTTGGAGAAAGCTTCAGGTTCTTGGTCTTGGTACAGCGTTAAAGATCCTATTCTCCGTCAATGGTCCAGAACGCTTAGGTGAAACTGTAAGTGTTATGCAGAAGAATGACTCTCATTAGCCTTATCTAAAACAAGTTCCAGTCTATTCTGTTTGATATGAATTAGTGACCAACAGTTTGTATCTTCCTTGTAGACATTGCCATGGTATGGGTACTTTTAGTTTCCGTTCATTAAGGTTGCATGTTGTGTTTATACATGTACATTCCGTAGATTTTCTTCTTAGTTCAAAATAAACGGAAAGAAATCTAATACTTATGGCATGTATTTCTGCATCTTCCATTTAAATTTCTTCAAAGATTGTTACTTGTTGCTTACGCAAATGATTAATGGCGGCCATTTTTTCTGTTTCTATATTTTTTCAGCTACATTTGCAACGGAATGAAGTTATAGCATTGATTAACTTACTGAATCGGCTTTCAGAATCCGTTATGCTTGTACATGATATGGGGCCTTCGCTCGAAAATGTTATGAGAACACAAATTTCTACACCTAGTGATCAACCGTCGATGACAGGGGAACATACTAATGTACAGTTATCACAGTGAAGGCAACTCCGGTTGCACACTATGCTGTTTTGCTACTACCGTATATGAGGAAAAGATATAAATAAGTTCAACAATGGAAACTATTAGTAGGCCTTATTCTCACCTGGCGGCAGAGCTTTCTTCCCTATATCCAAGTTAGAGATAGAAGTTGCCTCCTGTATCAACAAGAACAAGAAGTACAGTGTATACAATTCTGGTATACAGGTCATTTTATTTTTTAATGTATTGCAATTCTGGTGCTACAGGTCATTTTATTTTTTAATAAAATCGACCAACTTTGGTCGGTTATTTTTGTGTGAAAATACAATTCAAGAGTATAAATCAAATAAAAGACCGTCTTAAAATAAAATGCACAAATGGTCTAGTGGTATAATAGTATCCTGCCATAGTACAGATCCCGATTCGATTCCCAGATGGTGAATCTTCTGATTACATAACTAAAATACCGACCAACTTAGGAGGAAAAAACCAACCGTTTTTGCAATATTTTTTTTTTTTTAATTTAATTGACCGACCAAAGTTGACCAACTTTGGTCGGTATGCCTTTCCAACCTCTAAAATACCGTCCACACGTAAATGGTCGTATTTTGGACAGTTATTGGCCATTACCGATCCAAGTTGGTCGATTTTTACCGGATTTCTAGTAGTGTTGGCTCATCATTTAAGTTGATCATCTTCTCTTCCCAAGCTATTGATTTATTTTTGGCATTATGATGCAACAAATCACTTGAACCATAGTGATTATTGAGTTATGTTCAGGCTATGTTATTTATAGAAAGTTCTTCATGAGTTTAAAGAATCTCATCTTATAATAGCTTTTTATATGAGATGATCACGCACTTCAAATAAGAAGTTCTTTAACAACATGGAAGTCAAGTGAAAGAAGCTCTTAAAGAAAATAAGTTTCATACATCTAATGAATAGGCAAACTGAACAAAAAATTGCAACACCAGGAGATATTCTATCATAAGAAATACATACCCTAGATTTTTATTAGATCTATACTCCCACTTTAAGTGTTTAGGAATATCTATTTATAGAGCCAATATTGCACAACAGCCTATATTTTGGAATATATATATTGTACAACAGCCTATATTTTTTGTATGTTTGGCAATCAGTTGTAATTATTTGAGGTGACCGGCCTAATGTGTTAAAAGCCCTACAAAATTTACCCAAAATATCATAAGAATAAATTAAATTATGTAACTAATAACACACGTATAATCAACATAATTCATGGCGTGAAGACGTGTAGGAGGGGATTTGCAGTCGTACCTTATATTTGTGGCACCTTTTAACTTGTACCTTATTTTAAAAAATTATTGATTTGGTAGCCAGCTGACAAAAAATTCGTAATAATATAACAATTACACCCCTGGAAAATCGCGTGATCTGCAACCTCATTCGTGAAAAAAGATCTCCTCTCCTTTCAGCAGCTTTATCAAAAAACCATAAACTTGTCCAGATTCATCTTCAGAATCACACTTGCATGAAGTTGTTTCACCTTGAATCTACAACGTCATGCTATAGCATGAAGTTGTTTCATGTTGAAGCTAAAACTAATTCATGCTAGTATCGCATGAAGTTGTTTCACATTGAAGCTAAAACTTCTTGCTAATGCATGCTGAAGTTATTTATCCTGCAGTCTATAGTTTGTCATAAGTTTTATCCGAAATTTCAGTCTAAACATGTTGAAGTAATTTAGTTCATTTGCTAAAACTTCAGTTTAAACATGCTGAAGTTATTTAGTTCATTTGCGAAAACTTTAGACTAAGCATGCTTAAGCTTTTTAATCATTTGCTAAAACTTCAGACTAAACATGCTTAAGTTTTTGTCTTGTAGTATTTAATTTTCGAATGAGTTTTTGCTAATGCATGCTGAAGTTATTTAGTTCATTTGCTAAAACTTCAGACTAAACATGCTTAAGTTATTTAGTTCATTTGCTAAAACTTCAAACTAAACATGCTTAAGTTTTTTAGTTCATTTGCTAAAACTTCAGACTAAACATGCTTAAGTTTTTTATTGCTAAAACTTCACACCAAAATATGCTGAAGTTTTGTCCTGCAGTCTACAGTTTTGTCATGAGTTTTCTCTGAAACTTCAGTCTAAACAAGCTGAAATTTTTTAGTTCTCTGAAACTTCGCCCCATGCAATTTTACCGTGGAGGAATGGACATCCGGTGAATACAAAAGTATTCATAGACCATCTTCTCCATCCAAAATAATAGCTAGACTAGTCCAAATGTTACCAAGTTATCTTTTGAGAAATTATTGTAGTTTGACTCCAAAAAATAAGGGACTTTGGCATGGTGTAACAACGTACTCACATAATTAACAGGAAAAAAAATTAGTTATAGATATTGGTATCATATAGCCAATAATTATATATCATAACAATAACATGTATATCAAATGTATATCACAAAATTATTTTCTTTTTTTGTGTATATCAAAATGTATATCACAACTTTAGTTTCCTTCTTTGTATATCTAAAATCTAAAATTAAAAATATAGTTGTCTATTACGGTGGTTGTCAAGCCCGCATGTACTGCCATGAATCACCTGTATAGCTTAACATACTGAAGGAACTCATTATTTCCAGAACTATGCTGATTCAACCCATCACTAACTGGCCCTACTTCTTCTGATTTATTCTTGGCTTCCCTTCAAAATAATAATAACTTCCTTCTAATACATAACAGACCTCAAACCACACTCATCCCGAGTGACCCCAAATCACAAGACCACGCCGTCTCAACATCCATAAATCATTTTATACTCTTTTCATGCACTCAATAGTATCTCCAACTGATACACCGTGCTGATTAGACCTTCTGTGGATATGAAGTTGTTTCTCCTACTTCTTTAACACCGCACTGCAGACCAGATGATAACATAGGATACTCCAAGTACCCTTCACACTCTGTTGCAAAAACTAGTTTTCAACCACATAACGAACTCGAAAAATCCTTAAGCACCACACCTTAAATGTCGAATCCACTAGAACCATTTTTGAGAGTCTCCCAATCTAGTCCAGTCTCGATTATTTAACCAAACCACTGGTGCTCCGTTAGCGTATGAGCACTCCAATGAAGAAACTGAATGTATACTTTTCCTTGTACATCACATCCATCAAATCCCCTGCTTAAATTACCCTGATGTTTTCTTTTCTTAGTAATAACTAATCCACCAACGTACTGATAACCCAAAACTGCAAAGGCACATCATCATAGATGGTCGGATCCCCCACTTGACTTTGAGCCATAATTACATAATTCCATAAGTCATAATGGCTTCGCCTCCTCAATTACCATGATCTCGCACCATTGCTCAACCAAATTTCTCCCAAATTCTTGTTGGGATAATCATAACACATCCCGAATTATCAGCCACAATTGTACACTCGACCTCCTAACCATCGTACCATCTTCTTCAAGCGATCCGAGCTCACCTCGTGGTACATTCATCCCAGGTTGGGCAGAAAGTAGGACTCTTCGTAGGGACCTCATCAAACTCACGCAAGCGCTAACCTGCTCACAGGAGATAGACCACTTGTGCACCCTTATTTCTAACTCCTCTAACTTTATTGCTATAGTTACATCTATCATGAAATCGACTAACCTCCCTGGGTCCGTACTGACCCGCTATCCGTAAGAATCCCTTTATTCATTAACATCCCTCGAAGGTCCATAATATCTTATCAAGCCCTTCTCGCCATATTCAAATTTCTTAGGCATATAAACCACCTCAGATATCATCTCCTTCGATCCATCAACACTTGAAATGTCGATTCAATCGTGAAGTCGCAGCATACAACCATCTCTGATAAATTCTTCTTAGGTTCCATCTCACGACATCGTGCCCAGAGAAAAACAAATAAAGATTAACATGCCAATGAGCCTCAACGTATTCAATCAAGGACGGTGACACCATAATACTAACAAGGGTCCCTCCAAACTCGAAAGTATCAAATCTCGACCGTAGGCAACACAAATACTGGTTTGAAATGACAGAACGCCCCTCCATACGGCGAAGACAATAGCCCATCGAATATGCAAGGGAAAACATCCAGCACCACATCTGCGGTACCATTACAACTCTTCGATGCCCAATTGATAGCTAGAACTCCGCATCATATAAGAATGAATAAAAAGGAAACAAAGGCATAATCCTCAATGGAATCGAATCGCACGATGAGGAATCAAAAATGGAAGTTCTCCTAACAGCCATGTAGTCTCTCGAAGATAAGTACAGACGTCTCTGTACCGATCTGCAAGACTCTACTAGACTTGCTCAAGACTCGTGAGACCTAAGTGAACCTAACGCTCTAATACCAAGATGTCATGACCCCAAATCCGAAATGAGACTTAACGCCCGTGTCATGCAAGCCAATAGTGATTAATCAAATTACTTACTCATTTTATTATTTTCAAGTACATAAGTCCCATTAAATAATTAGAGTGAAATCTGGTACTCATAGAACACCCGTGATTTTATTTTCTAATTTTCGTATGAAATATAAATTACAAGGTGAGATGATAATGATTACGTGAACTACAATAATGAACATCCAGTAGGAACCCCCAAAACCCAATGTGACAAGTGCATGAGTATCTACTAGGAAATATAATAAAGTACAACACCTGTCTGGAATACAAGTTAGATAGCAGAATGTAAATAACTCCGATGGAGACTCTGTATGCTGCGGATCGTAACATGGAATGCAGCTCAGTGTAAAGTCGATGCAATAGCCGCACCCTTGCGCCCCAAAGACCACCAGACATATATATATATATATATACCTGCACAATAAGTTCAGCAAGTGTAGCATAAATACGTTAATCAACGCGTACCCAGTAAGTATTTAGCCTAACCCTAGAGAAGTAGTGACGAGGGGTCGACATTGACACTTATGAGTGGTCCAATAAATCAAATATTGTAAGAAGTAAGAAAATATGAGGCTAGGTAAATAAACGGTATAAACAAATATAGGTACGTGGAACAATCCTCCTTTTAACAGTAAACTCAAGCTCTCAACTATCGATTACCTCCTCAATCGGAGTATATAAGTAAAATGCCCCCCCCCCCC
>ML368971.1:0-18534 GCA_005239525.1 Nicotiana knightiana
TTCATGTTTCTCTTAGCTTGGAGAGTCCAGATTCTGCCTTAGGACTCTCTGTCTTTCTGATAATATATCACATATGGTTAAATTTGACCCGATAGAGTTGTTATAGTAAGAAATGCTTTTTAGTTACTTACTACTGTATTTATTTTATGGATTAAGTTTGTAATTTACTTTTTCATTTTATAATGAATATGTGTACCATTTCTTTCAAAAAAAAAAATAATAATAATAATAATACTAGAACCAAACTAAATATGCTAGAACAGCTATTAGCCATCATTACAAAATAAGACTTCTTCCTTACTAATATTAGGCTAGGTTTTGAACACCTTAATTATTTTATCTAATACCTACTTCCTACGAGAACAAGTATTAGATTACTCTAATCAAGGCTTAGAAAAATGGACTGCATTATCAAGTGGTTTTGGTTTGTGTTGTAGTTTGAACCTTGCTCTCTCACGGTGTCCTTTTAATTCACTGGTTGAGAGGCTACGCCTTTGAACGCTATCTTTCATATATTCAATTAAAAAACATTCATTTTTTGAGTATGAATGTATGATAATATTTAAACCATTAGCAGTTTGGACAAAGAGAGGAGAGGAGGTTCTTCTTATTTGATTCTAGAGAAAAAGCAATTACACTACGTGAAAAATTACTCTAATGGCATTGACTGTATATCGTCAAAATCGGAGAGCCCAATTTTACGATTATTTTGACGCTTAGAAGACTCAAAGGTCCAAGCTATGGTATCAATACACATTGAAGGTCTGAGCTCCGGTATCAATACACAAGGCGGTCCATATTAAAGGTCCTCGGTCTCGAGGTAATACACATCGGAGGTCCTCGACCTCGAGGCAAAGCATATCGAAGGTCTTCGACCTCAAGGTAGTGCATATCGTAGGCCGACATAGAAAGGCGAAAGATTACCAAGGGGCACGTGCTCAAAGCTGATAAAAGTACACAAAATAATACAAGCCCGTACTGTGGCATTAAATGGCTATACCAACCATACCTCTTGACATTAAATAGTTGTACCAACTGTATTTCTTGGAAATAATTACACATGTACTATGTTAGGATTCCCATTCTTATATAAAGGAGACCCTTGTCACTTTGAAGCACACATGATATTCAATACAAGAACAACAACATCCTCTGCTCTCTAACAAAAACATTCTCAACAATTGTCTCATTAAATTATTGCTTCTCATTTGTTGTGTTCTAGAGTAATTCTCTATTTATTGCTTATTATTGATCATAAATAGGCCAACCTTAAGGCATTCAACATTGTTATACCACTGCCGATAGCCCCCAATCAAACTTCTCGAGCTCAACCTTGAGGCCTGCCCGACCACCATCGAGACTGGCCTCTTCGACACCTGTCTTGCCTAATATGGTTCTTTTAACACTTATTTCGTTTTTCTCGCCTCATACTCAGCGTATATTGTCTAAAAAATCGGTGTTAAAATAGATCATATATTTTTAGAACCACATAATCAAATATAATTTATATTACCATTTTCACGGCAAACAGTTTAGTGTCCACCGTGGGGCTAAAAATAATAGTGATTGTTTTAGCGATTGTTTTCTAAAAAACAAAAGTTATTCTTCACACTTTTTCTTGTCCCAGAATCTGCAATTTCAGGTCGAAAAATGTCTAACTCAGTAAACGCACATGAAAACAACAACCCTGAGGATCATGGACCGCGAGAACCCATGCTCAAACGGGCCAAAGCGCCCGCCGCCACAAAAGAACGAACTCAAAGTTGTATACCTAAAGGAACTATTATGTTCAGAGAGGAAGATGTCGAGGCCTTGTACCAACCACATAACGATGCGCTGGTAATTTCTTTCGTCTTGAATAACGTTCAAATTAAGCGTGTGCTCGTGGATCCAGGTAGTCCGACCAATATAATCAGATTTGGGGTAGTGGAGCAGCTCAAGCTGCTTGACCAAATTGTACCCGATTCTGACACCCTAAGAGGGTTTAACATGGAGAGCGAAACGACAAAGGGGAAATCATCCTCCCAGTCGACGTGTCCGGTGCAGTTCGGGACACCAAGTTTTATGTCATCGAGGGGGACATGAGATACAACACCCTGCTTGGAAGGCCATGGATACACAGCATCAGGGCGGTACCGTCGACTCTCCACCAGATGTTGAAATTCCCAATCGCAGATGGCATAAAAACAGTGTATGGTGAGCAACACGCGACAAAGGAAATGTTCGCGGTGCACGATGTGGCGCCAGAGCCCGTATATTCCACCTCAAAGGGGTCAGAATATAAACAGGTCCCCGAGGATGACGAGGAAGACTTCCTCTCCCCTCGAACCTTCGTTGCCCTCGAAGAATCGGACGCAACAAAATCAACGGTTGAAGAGCTGGAACAAGTCGTTTTGATGAAACACCTACCAGATCGAAAGGTATACCTGGGAACGGGATTAACCCCCGAACTCAAGAAAGAACTCATTCAATTTCTTATTGACAACATTGATTGCTTTGCTTGGTCCCACTTAGATATGACAGGGATCTCCCCGGAAATACCCACCATCGACTAAGCGTCGACCCCAGGTTCAAACCGGTGAAGCAAAAAAGGAGGTCTCAGTCCGAGGTAAAGCATGTGTTCATCAAAGACGAGGTAACAAAACTCCTCAAAATAGGGTCCATCAGGGAATTAAAGTATCCCGAGTGGTTGGACAATGTAGTAGTGGTCCCCAAAAAAGGAACAAATTAAGAATGTGCGTAGATTATAAGGACTTAAATAAAGCATGCCCTAAAGATTCATTCCCGCTGCCCAACATCGATCGATTGATTGATGCTACGACCAACCACGAGACTCTCACCTTTCTCGATGCCTACTATTATCAGATTCAAATGAACCCCGAGGACAGGGAAACGACTTCATTCATCACTAAGTACGGCACATACTGCTACAATGTAATGCCCTTCGGGCTAAAAATGCAGGGGTCGCGTACCAGCGCCTAGTTAATAAGATGTTCGAACATCAAATAGGAAAATCCATGGAAGTTTACATTTATGATATGCTGGTTAAGTCTCTGCGCGCGGAAGACCATTTGACTCATTTGCAGGAAACTTTCGACATCCTTAGAAGTTACAACATGAAGCTCAACCCCGAGAAATGCGCCTTCGGCGTAGGTTCAGGCAAATTTTTAGGCTTCATGGTATCAAACAAGGGGATTGAAATCAACCCCGACAAAATCAAGGCCATCGAAGAAATCACGGTGGTAAGCAACTTAAAGGCCATACAACGGTTGGCCGGGCGGATAACGGCACTGGGCCGATTCATCTCGAGGTCATCAGATCGGAGCCATCACTTTTTCTCCCTACTTAAAAAGAAAAACAACTTTGAGTAGACTCCGGAGTGCCAGCGCGCCTTAGAGGAATTAAAACGGTATCTCTCAAGCCTGCTTTTGCTCCACACCCTAAAGGAGGATGAAACACTATACTTATACTTAGCAGTGTCCGAGGTAGCGATAAGTGGCGTGTTGGTCCGAGATAAGCAAGGTACGCAATTCCCTGTCTACCATGTAAGTCGAACCCTGGGAGATGCTGAAACCGGGTATCCACACTTAGAAAAATGAGCTTTGCATTAATAAGTGCATCTCAAAAATTGAAACCTTATTTTCAAAGCCACCATATATGTGTTTTAACAACATATCCTCTTCGGAATATATTGCATAAGCCTGAATTATTATGCCGGCTGGTCAAATGGGCCATCGAGCTCGGGGGGTACGATATTGAATATCAGCCCCGAATGGCTATCAAGTCCCAAATTTTGGCAGACCTCGTGCTGACTTTTTGCCTGCCATCGTGCTTGAGGTAGAAAAAGAACTTCTACTGAAAATGGCTGCATCATCGGGGGTGTGAACCTTATTCACTGACGGTGCCTCGAATGCAAAAAGATTCGGGCTCGTCATAGTTCTGAAGCCACCTGCAGGTGTCATGATTAGACAATCTATAAAAACTGCAAAAAGTTGACTAACAACGAAGCCGAGTATGAGGCTATGATTGCAGGTCTCGAATTAGCCAAAGGCCTGGGAGCGGAAATCGTCGAAGCCAAATGTGATTCCCTTCTGGTAGTAAACCAGGTAAACAGGAGCTTCGAGGTTTGAGAGGATAAGATGCAACGGTACCTAGACAAACTTCAAATCACTTTGCATCATTTCAAAGAATGGACTCTGATCCACATACCTCGGGAGCAAAACAACGAGGCCGATGCACTCGCAAACCTTGGCTCATCCGTTGAAGAAGATGACATACTCCCCGGGGGTGTTGTTCAGCTATCCAAATCGGTGATCAAAGAAGGCCATGCCGAAATCAACTCCATCAGCCTGATATGGGATTGGAGAAACAAATACATCGATTATTTGGTAAGTGGAAAGCTTCCCACGGACCCAAAAGATTCAAGGGCCCTTCGGACCAGAGCAACCCGATTTTCACTCGACGAAAGTGGAGCTCTATACAGAAGAACCTTCGATGGGCCCCTGGCAATATGCTTGGGACCAGGAGACACTAATTACGTGCTCCGAGAAATCCACGAAGGCACCTGCGGAAATCACTCTGGTGCCGATTCTTTAATTCAAAAGATGATCAATGCAGGTTACTACTGGGACAACATGGGAAGGGACATCAAAGAATTCGTCCGAAAATGCGACAAGTGTCAGAGATTCGCTCCAATGATCCACCAACCCGGTGAACAGCTACATTCTGTCTTATCACCATGGCCGTTCATGAAATGGGGAATGGACATAGTCAGCCGCCTACCAATGGCACCAGGTAAAGCTAGATTTATTCTGTTTAGGACTAACTATTTCTCAAAATGGGTGGAAGCACAGGCCTATGAAAAGATAAGAGAAAAAGAAGTCATCATGTGCCGATTTGGGATCCCCTCCGAGATAACATGTGATAACGGGAAGCAGTTCATCGGAAGCAAAATAACAAAGTTTCTCGAGGATCACAAAATCAAAAGAATACTATCGACGCCCTACCACCTGTGTGCAAACGGTCAAGCCGAATCCACAAACAAGACCATCATTCGGAACTTGAAAAAGAAGTTAGAGAATGCAAAGGGAAAATGGAGAGAAACGCTGCCCGAAGTATTATGGGCATACCGGACAACCTCCAAGTCAAGCACTGGAGAGACGCCGTTCTCTTTGGTATACGGGTCCGAGGCTTTGATACCGGTCGAGATAGGGGAGCCTAGTGACAGATTCTGACATGCCACCTAAAACTCAAACAATGAGGCCATGAACATGGCCCTCGATCTATTAGACGAGAAGGAGAAGCTTCACTGGTCCAGATGGCCGCCCAAAAACAAAGAATCGAAAGATACTACAACCGAAGAGCAAACCTCTGATATTTCAAAACTGGGGACTTAGTCCTAAGGAAAGTCACCCAAAGCACTCGAAACCCTAACGAAGGCAAGTTAGGCCCCATCTGGGAAGGAGCGTACCGCGTCCTCGGAGCAATCGGCAAAGGATCCTACAATATAGGCACCATGGAAGGTGAGAAACTGCCAAACCATTGGAACATATCAATGCTCAAGCGCTATTATTGCTAAGGTACAATCCTTCCCGTCTTTCCTTCAAACTGTTACACTAACCAAATGCACAGGTATGCGATTAAAGGGAACCAAAACATCCCCTAGATCGAAGGCCTTAGGTTTTAAAGCATGCACTGCGGTCTTTTTTCCTCACACAAGATTTTATCCCAAAAGGGTTTTACCGGCGAGGTTTTTAACGAGGCAACATCCATATGCTACCTGAGGAGAACTCACCAAGTATATCAACCTCGAATACTGATGGACATCCCCCCAAGAAATCACTAAAATATACCGAAGAGGATCTCGACAGGAAAATGATATATCGGACCAAACGGTTGAATGAACCGTGTCCACATAAATAATCGAACCCTCGATAGAAAAAACTTGTATACTTGTACCAAGTAATTAGAGAAGTACCTCTTGTTAGAACATTTTTCACATCAAAGAAGTTTGACGTTTTTACAAGAGACGGCCTCAAGGCCAAAAATTTAGCAAGCACACAGGAATTGTCCTCATTAGTCACTCCATCGAGTTGCCAAAAATTCGAATCCATAAGACCTCAGGGCAGGTAACTTCGAACGCACAAGCCCTCCTCGAGGCAACATTTAATTCCGACTCGGGGAATGCCCCCGATAGTCCGCTGATCGGGTTATCAAATTCGAAAGCCGTAAGACCTCAAGGCAGGGAACTTCGAGCTCGTAAGCCCTCCATTAGGCAATGTCAAAACTATGAGACCGTAAGAAAGGTTGTACCAACCTAAAACGTAAGAGCCCGAGTCGCCCGCTACACTACAGGTTGTACCAACCCAAAATATAAACCCCATATCAAAGTCAAGGCTATATATCGAACTTGTAAGACCCAAAAGGCATACCCTCGATATAGACACCATGACTATCTCACTCGGGGACTAAAAGGCTACGCACAAACACAAATGACCACTGTCATAAGGCTCTGCCCAAACTAACGTAACTCGGAGACGTTCGACTATTGCCATAAAATCACAGGCCTCCATTTACTTCGAAAAACTTCGAAAAGAATCGGTTAAAGGTTGTACCAACCTAAAGCGTAAGATCCCAAGCTGCCCTCTACATTAAAGGTTGTACCAACCTAAAGCGTAAGAGCCCAGTCACCAGCTAGTCGTATCGACCTTACGCGTAAGAGCTCGAGCCGCCAGCTACAGGTCATACCGACACAAAGCGCCTCAGGGCCAATTTGAAAACCTAAGGGCCGTTGAGCTCGAGTCGAGAATCGACTCATAGAATAAGCCTGATACAGTTAACTAAAGCGCCTCAGGGCCAAAAAAGCGTAAGAGCCCAAGTCGCCTGCTACATTAAAAGTTGTACCAACCTAAAGCGTAAGAGCCCAAGTCGCCAGCTAGTCGTATCGACCTTACGCGTAAGAGCCCGAGCTGCCAGCTACAGGTCATACCGACACAAAGTGCCTCAGGGCCAATTTGAAACCTGAGGGCCGTTGAGCTCGAGTCGAGACCCGACTCTGAAACTAAGCCCGATACGGTTAACTAAAGCGCCTCAGGGCCAAAAAAGCATAAGAGCCCAAGTCGCCCGCTACATTAAAGGTTGTACCGACCTAAAGCGTAAGAGCTGAGTCGCCAGCTAATCATATCGACCTTACGCGTAAGAGCCCGAGCCGGCAGCTACAGGTCATACCGACACAAAGTGCCTCAGGGCCAATTTGAAAACCTGAGGGCCGTTGAGCTCGAGTTGAGACCCGACTCGGAGACTAAGCCCGATACGGTTAACTAAAGCGCCTCAGGGCCAAAAAAGCGTAAGAGCCCAAGTCGCCCGCTACACTAAAGGTTGTACCAACCTAAAGCGTAAGAGCCAAGTCGCCAGCTAGTCGTATCGACCTTACGCGTAAGAGCTCGAGCCACCAACTATAGGTCATACTGACACAAAGCGCCTTAGGTCCAATTTGAAAACCTGAGGGCCGTTGAGCTTGAGTCGAGACCCGACTCGGAGACTAAGCTCGATACGATTAACTAAAGCGCCTCAGGGCAAAAAAAACATAAGATCCCAAGTCGCCAGCCAGTCGTATCGACCTTACGGATAAGAGCCCGAGCCACTAGCTACAGGTCATACCGACACAAAGCGCCTCAGGGCTAATTTGAAAACCTAAGGGCCGTTGAGCTCGAGTCGAAACCCGACTCGTAGACTAGGCCCGATACTGTTAATTAAAAGAGCCTCAAGGCCAATTTATAACCCCAAAGGTCTCATCTCAAAGTCCAATTCACCGGGCTAACTACCAACAAGCAAATCAAATCAAAGAATATCTCATAATTATATATGTGTATATTACAAATACATATTTACAACGCTCCCATATATGCAAACAACAAAGCAGAAAATCTATTCTACTTTCAGGACCAGCTCCCTCAAAGGCCCTCGGACCAGCTCCCACGACGGTCTTTAAGTATCAACATCAGCTCAAAAATAAAGGAGAAACTGGGCGTTGATCTCGGCCTGCTTATCTCTTCCGAAAGGTCAAAAGCCCCCTAACATGTATCTCCTCGAGGGTCTCCCTCTAGGACTTGCACCGGGCATACTCATTGCTCCTCCTCTCTTTGTTGAAAGCTCCTCTTAGCTCGGCCTGAGCATCGGCAACATCTTTCAAGTAAACGACCACTTTCTTGTCGGCCTCCGTATCCAGAAGATCAGCCTCGAGCTTGACAATCGTGCTCGAATGCATTAAGCTATCTTCTCGGGCATTACGAAGTAGTATCTCGAGGGTAGCAGCCTTAACCAAAGCATTCCTTTGACTCGAGGATCGAGTCCCCGATGGATAGTCATCGACTACCACCGATCACCCATCAAGAACAGAAACCTAAGGGTTTATTTTAAAAAGTCCCAAAACTTCGGACCAACTATCAACATGCATCAGTCTATCCCAAAAAGCAAAGACAGAGGCCTTTATATGTGGTAAAGATTCACGAAGGTGGATTTTACAAGGCTGATGCCTGGAGCTCTTACACGAAGAAAAGAACAAGTAAAAACCTAGTCTACCTTCTTTGAGACCTAATCTGTCGTTATTATCGGAACTTCGTCCTCTTTCCCCCCGGGGATTCTGTCTTCATCAAGCCCCTCGGGACTAGCATCCTCACCGGCTCTTTTCTCTTCGTCTTCGGCATCGGCTTCATCATTGGTAGAGATGAGGGACTTAGCGTCAATTCACCTGCCTGCTCTCCATAGCCCTTATGGAGAATCGCCTCGAGGGTCTCCCCCGAGATTTGCACCGGGCATGCTCACTGCTTCTTCGATCTCGATCAAAAGTCTCCCTCTCAACTCCTTTTGAGTATCTGTGGCATATGTAAGAAGGTGCTCATTACATATACGTGAAGTTACTTGGGCTCGGATTCAAGGGAAAGAAGAATTGGTGAAGCAGTTCTCAACATCATTATTTATCTGCGACACGAGGGCGTATCTCCGCATTATCTTCTCCCCTCCAGGGAATAGCCCGACCGGGTCTATCAATAGCTATATCTCCTTCGGATGGAGGGATTTTTACCGGAGTCACTTTTTCCCAACAGGAATCAACCTTCGCCTCTTCATCATTAGTCGTCGGACCAACATATCGAGGCGTGGATTCGCGGCGGCCCGTGAACCACAAAGATTGAGCAACCTCAAGATCAGATGACGTTCCATAAAATACAAAGAGGCACTCCTCAACGCAAAGGGAAATTGTCATTACGATTTTAGAAGAGCGTAAAGAAGAGGGGGTTTTCTCTTTTTGAGGGACCGTTTTAGAAGTCTTGGCCATGGCTGCATTGGCCATAGCTGCATTAACATTTCAGAATGAGAAGAAGAAAACTGGTGGAGAAAGCAAGGGCTGCTAAGTGGAGGTTTTCAAGGTGTTGTGAAGGATGAAGATTTGAAAGGGAAAGGTTGGAGTAATTATAGAGATCTTTTTTAGCGTACTAAAGAAGTTGAAAAAGGCGGTAAAAAGCGATTCAAGGGTTTTTTCGAGAACTGTGCTCTGTGCAACCTTCCTATCACATCAGTTGATGACTTCACGTGACTGACGTCATGATGAAGATATCGAAGAGCCAAGAATTCAAGACCGTTCCTTATCATTCCATTCTAAGGAACGCGGGGACTATCTGTATACGGCCAAAATCAGAGAGCCCGATTTTACGGTCATTTCGGCGCTTAGAAGACTCGAAGGTCCGAGCTCTGTTATCAATACACATCGAAGGTCTGAGCTCTGGTATCAATACACATCGGAGGTCCTCAACCTCGAGGCGGTCCATATTGAAGGTCCTCGGTCTCGAGGTAATACGCATCGGAGGTCCTCGACCTCGAGGCAATGCATATTGAAGGTCTTCGACCCCGAGGTAGTGCATATCGTAGGCCGACATAGAAAGGCGAAAGATTACCAAGGGGCACGTGCTCAAAGCTGATAAAAGTACACAAAATAGTACAAGCTCGTACCGTGGCATTTAATGGTTGTACCAGCCATACCTTTTGACATTAAATAGCTGTACCAACTGTATTTCTTGGCAATAATTACACATGTACTATGTTAGGATTCCCCTTCTTATATAAAGGGGACCTTTGTCATTTTGAAGCACACATGATATTCAATACAAGAACAACAACATCCTCTGCTCTCTAACAAAAACATTCTCAACAATTGTCTCATTAAATTATTGCTTCTCATTTGTTGTGTTCTAGAGTAATTCTCTATTTATTGCTTATTATTGATCATAAATAGGCCAACCTTAAGGCATTCGACATTGTTATACCACTGCCGATAGCCCCCAATCAAGCTTCTCGAGCTCGACCTCGAGGCCTGCCCGACCACCATCGAGACTGGCCTCTTCGACACCTGGTTTGCCTAATTTGGTTCTTTTCACACTCATTTCGTTTTTCTCGCCTTATACTCAGCGTCTATTGTCTAAAAAATCGGTATTAAAATAGATCACATATTTTTAGAACCGTATAATCAAATATAATTGTAATTTCCATTTTCACGATAAATATTAACCATTGTTCTTGATGAGAGAGACCCACAAGTGAAATGACAATGCAATACAATGTCAAATATGTTTTAAAAAATAATACTAATAAAAAAACTAAAAATAAAAAAGAAAAGGAGGAGGGGATATATTTTGGGTGAAATATTCTTATTAATCACATAAAATTGAAGTCCTTATTGTGAAAGAATACTCCCCTACTAGTACTACTCAACTATATTTTATTTGACTACGATCATTCAGTCTTATTTCCCTCCCAAATTAAATTTTGTCTATAATATGAATAATTTATATCTACTCTCAAAGGCGAGATTAAAATTTAAACTCAATGATTTTAGTACTAATGTTCTTAATACATACCTCATTTGTGTATTTAAAATAATAGGCTCAAAAGTTAAAATCTATTAAAATTTAGTGATTTCACATATACTTTAAAGTAATAGGTTCAACTGATTCCGTCAAACTATGCTAGTATCAATTTTATATGTCCATTTTATTCTAACAACGAATATCCTCAAGTACTTTTAACTTAAATTGTAACAGAATTTAATTATCATCCAAATGTATATGAGAGACTTAGAAAGAGTAATAAATGCAGAAGACAAAAAATAAAAATAAAAACATAAAACTCTATATTATTAACAATAAAAGAAGAAGAACAATATTGTAGAGAAAGAGAGAGAGAAGATTCTTATTGAATTTTGGGATGATTTACAATGGAATAAAACCTCTCTATTTATAGGAAAAAAGTGACTTATCCACCAAGTAACAAACCCTAGAATCTCTCTAGAATATAGATATTCACCATAAATAGAATTCTATTTATAACACTCTCCCTTGAATGTCTATTCAACAAATAATGTGCCTCGTTAAAACCTTAACTAAAATAAAACTCAATGGGGAAAAAATTCTAGTAAAGGAAAAAGAGTACACATATCTAACAATACGCCTTTTGGTTGCCTCATTAAAAACCTTGCAAGGAAAACCCAGTGGGACAAAACCTTGTAAGGGAAAAAGAGTGCAACGCGCATTAAATCCCCCTGATGAGAGCATCAATTCACATCCTTGAGCCTTCGCATCCCTATCTTGTGTATTTTCTTCTTAAAGCTTGACATCAGTAGAGATTTGGTGAACAAATCATCCATATTATCACTTGAATGAATATGTTGCACCTTGAAATCATCATTCTTGTATATATATAATGTCTTCATATAATGTCGTGGAATAGCCTTTTTAGTGTCTCCATAGAGGGAAAAATTCCCGCTATCACATTATCATGCTTATAGTTATAGCAAGATACATATGTGCACAAATTGCACGTAGGATGTAGTACTTCATGACCAAGAATTGTATATGCTTTAAGCAATATCCTTCAAGAATTGTCATATAAGTCATANATTATCACTTGAATGAATATGTTGCACCTTGAAATCATCATTCTTGTATATATATAATGCCTTCATATAATGTCGTGGAATATCTTTTTCAGTGTCTCCATAGAGGGAAAAATTCTCGCTATCACATTATCGTGCTTATAGTTATAGCAAGAAACATATGTGCACAAATTGCACGTAGGATGTGGTACTTTAGGACCAAGAATTATATATGCTTTAAGCAATTTAAATCTTCCAGGGATTGTCATATAAGTTAACTCATATTAGCTATATGAATGGACTTTAGATGCATATCAAGTTTTTATGTCATGCTAGACATAAGATAGATAAAAGTGATTGCACAAACCATTGACTTTATACTTTCAAATGTTTGGACTGCAGGTCCAAAACTATATGTCTTTCATATGAAACAAATTCTATTCGAATATTGTCTCTTTCATTTGTCCAATATTTTTGTGTCCATATTCAACATACTTAAGATCCTCATGTATACTTAGTGTTATGAAAGATGTCGTCGACGAACATTTTATATCGGTTCCAATATTTTTTTTTTTCATAAAGACATAACATAGAGATCTCTTCATTTATATTTTCAGGTACCTGAACCTCTCTTGAGATTTTATGAAGTGTTATGTCATGTGATCTTCTAGATCACTTGCTCCTTTATTATGATCATTTTGATCATTTGCTCATCTTCTTTATCAAGAAGTTTATCTGAAACCGATCTGTCTATACGCTTTAAGCGTGCCATAGACATTGTCCTTCTAGGACTTATTCTAAATATAAGCATTTTCAGTGAGAATATAGTTACTTTCTTTGGGTCAACAAATACGTCTGGCATGCTTTGCTATATATTGCAGATGAATTATCTTTTTATGGACTTCAAGTTCATATTATCTTATTCGAGGATCTAGATGGACAAATAATAATTCTTTCCACGTAACTTTTTCTCAACTGTTTATCATGTCTCCCCCTCATGTTAGAAAAACTAACTTTCTTCCTCAATTTTGAGAATCCATCTTTGTCGTGTTATGGTGTTAATCAAAATATACACCGCACATCAATAATAATAAGATGGAATTATTTGGTTCCTGACCCTGAACCACTTGTGAGGGGAGAATCTAATATACCTTCGTATATAATGTATATCAAACTAATATAAACAACTTAGTTCTCATAAGTAATAGTTTAGCTATTAAGTGGAGGCACTCAATAAATCATTTTGCTAAACCAATTTTGATATAACCAACTTATCAAGATAAAGTCTTGAATAGAAAATCTGAAAATTATGCTCTAAATTAAATTATTGAGCAAGTTATCTTGCAAACAGCAGGTTGCGGGTTAATAATAATTGCACATGTAACCATCTCATAGATGCATCTTATGTGGTATACATGTCAGGTGAATAGGCCCATATTCACCTTTTCTATTTCCAGCATTCATGGGATTAAATCCCAATTTCAGTTGGCCTATTAATTAATGAGAACAAGCAACATTAGAGAATTCGTAAATGCGTCTGCATTTGATTTGCTATTCTTTGCAAATGGATAATCTTTTGCACATCTTTTTCACAAATGGAGGTACGTGGATAAAGATGAGACAATGATGGATTTTTCACAAAATTTTTCGTTTGGTTTCACCAATTTCTCCCCCTAATTTTAGAAAAAGTGTCTCATCGAATCGACAATCTGCAAATCGAGCAGTGAATAAATCCTCCGTTAATGTTTCAAGATAGCAAACAATGGAGGGCGATTCAACAACAAATATTCCTAACCTTATTTGGGGACCCATTTTGGTGTGATATGGCGGTGCTACATGCACATATTTTGCGCATCCAAAAATTCTTAAATGGGATGCATTAGGTTCATGACCCAAAATTAATTGCAACGGGGAATATTTATGATAATTTATCGGGTTGAGACGAACTAGCATTGTTGCATGCAAAATGGCGTGACCCCAAACAGAAGTGGGCAACCTCGTTTTCATGAGTAACAGTCTTGCTATCAATTGCAGACATTTAATTAAAGACTCCGCGAGGCCATGTCGAGTGTGAACATGAGCTACATGATGTTTCACTTTTATCCCAATTGATAAGAAATAATCATTAAATGCTTGGGATGAAAACTCAGCAACATTATCAAGTCTAATAGAATTAATTGGATAATCGGGGAATTGCGTCCGTAATCGAATTATTTGTGCCATTAATTTTGCAAACGCGAGGTTGCGAGATGACAATAGGCGCACATGAGACCATCTAGAGGATGCATCTATTAAGACCATAAAATATCTAAACGACCCACTAGGGGGTGAATAGGTCCACAAATGTCCCCTTGTATACGTTCCAAAAACGCAGGGGACTCAATCCCAACCTTTGTTGGTGATGGTCTTATAATTAACTTGCCTTGATAACAAGAAGTGCAAGAAAATTCATTATTTAAAAGAATCTTTAAATTCTTTAATGGATGCCCATTTGAGTTTTCTATAATTCGTCTCATCATAATTGATCCAGGATGTCCCAATCGATCATGCCAAAGTACAAAAGTATTGGAATCAGTAACTGTTTGGTTTACAATAGAATGTGCCTCAATTGAACTAATTCTTGTCCAATACAGGCCACAAGTTAAAGATGGGAACTTCTCAATAACCCTCTTTTGGCCCGAGACATTCTTGGTAATGATGAGATATTCAAGATTATTCTCATCTATTGTCTCAATATGATATCCATTTCGGCGGATATCTTTAAAACTCAACAAGTTCCTCGTGGACATGGAGGAGAACATTGCATTCTCTATGATAAGTATTGTTCCTTTAGGCAGAGTTATAGTAGCTCTTCGAGAGCCTTCAATTAAGTTACTACTACCAGAAATTGTAGTAACATCTGTCTTACACAGACTTAAATGAGAGAAATATTTCTTCTCTTTGAATATTGTATGTATCGTCATGAATCAATTAAACAAATACTTCTATAATTGAAATTTAATCCAAGTTTTCTTTGTGGGATATTCACGTTTGCCTTCCATTAACAAAGAAACACACGAATAAATATTAGTATTTTCAGAGAATAAAAGTATTTGATTTGGGAAAAACGGTAAGAACTATTAGCTAAAGTTTCAAGTTGAAAATTATTTGGTGGTTTACGTATCAAGTGTATAATTAGAGCCTCTGTAGCTAATATCTCAGCGATATTAGCAAAGTCATATACCGGCAAAATAATGTGGGATCCAAAATTACCAACTTTCAAGAATAGTTGTAAGACGAAACAAATTGCCTCATGTCTGACAAAATTTACATCACAATTCGAAAAATTTCAACAATCAAAGATTACGAGTTGTCTGTTGACATAACAAGAAGTTAAATTTCTCTCTTATCATTTTGCTCTGGTTCTTAAAATATCCCACCAATAATTTTGAATGTAAAACATGCAAGCCAAAATTTATTGTGGTAGTCATGGGTTTCAGTGTACTTTTAAAATATCAAAATCGACGGAGAACTCCAAGCTTTATTAAATAAATAACTATCGCTAAACTAATTAAAAAACTAGTACACATGCAAAGATTACGATTACATGATCTTTATTCATTAACTACTATAAATAGGCAAAACAAAAAATTATAATAATCTCAATTATCTTTAACTACGGATCCATTATCGATCAAGTGGTCTATTTTTCCATCAGGGCGCTCAAGAAGTCTGCCACATCTAAGTGGGTGATGTCAAAATCATTGTCAGAGATAAAATTGGCTTCAAGGCCTTTATTCTTTAGAGATGCTTGATAAAGCTCAACCAAATATCTTGGTACACGATATTTATAGATCTTGCATATAATCACATTGCCAAAATATTTTGGCGTATAATAGGTACGTCATCAATGACCATTCATGCCATAATAATAAAATTATTTTCTTATTTCTTCTCAAACCTCCTTTTAGAGGTGAGTGTGATATATTCACTACCACTAATACGTTCATATTCTTCCAAGAATGAATATGTATTTATACATCAGATGTTGTCACATTCTCATCATGAATGGACCGTAATCATCTATATGTGCTTTACAAAATCTCATGTCAAATCGATGACAAATATTACTTTCATAGAGGGAAAGATTATTTTGAGAATTCTTAATATTCCCATTATCATAATGATGACGATTATAATTTCGTCTATCGCCACGTCCACATCCATTGATATCTTCACTGTAATAATTTTGTCTTCTTTCAAACTTATTATATATTGCTATCACATTCTCTTAAAGGGAATGAGAATGAAGCAAATTTAATGGGACGAGTTTCCATATTTTTGCCCACAATCATACATGATTTGATTATGGCAAGGCATAGAAATTTTACCACTTCGGGTGGTTATAATTTCTTGCAAACTCTATAGGAGTTATAATCAAAGTTTATTGTCTTTGCTTGCATTTAAAATCAAATTATAGAATTTCAAGAATTTAAAAGAGAAAAATAAAGTAAAATACTTACCTTAAATCTAGAATTTAATCATGAAGAAAGTTCATGAAGAATTGACAATCATTATGCTCAATCCCAAAGCTTCTACTCAATTGATTAGAGTCTCGTGCTGATAACGTGTTATAAACAATAAACGAAGAAGAGAGAAAGAGAGAGAGGAAATTCTTATTGAATTTTGGGATGATTTACAATGGAATAAAACCTCTCTATTTATAGGAAAAAAATGACTTAACCACCAAATAACAAACTCTAGAATCTTTCTAGAAAATATAAATATTCATCATGAATAGAATTCTATTTATAACAAATCCGTTCTTTAAAAAGGAAATAGGCTAAACCGGTTACTGGTGCCGCGGTGGTACCCTTCCTCTCCCCGAGTAAAAAAAGAAAAAAGAAACTAAAAATAAGCAATTAAGCAAAGAACCAAAAGGTACAACCCTAATCAGCACAAAAACTTGCTGAACGCCTGAATTCCCGTACGCCGACGAACTCGTCCCTCTCGTCGCTGATCAGATTCCGTCTTCACTCAATAGCTGCCGAAACCCTAGTATCCGTTGTTTGGATTTTCCTATAAATCGACATGGTCGAGGTTGAGGCTTCTCCACCTGACCTCAACAACAAAACCTCTCCTCCTCACCACACAATTACAATGGTTTCAATTCACAATTTCACTTCCATTTAATTTTGCTTTTTAAAATTTTGTTTTATACCTCATTGTGTTGTTGCTATGAGTTTTGTTTCTTTGTTTTCGTCGAAGTGTAGCATCCACTTGTTATTCATCGTTTTTGATCGTTTGGCTCTCTCTATCAGTTTCTCTCTGTTTGTGTGATTTTTCTATTGCATGCTAAAGCGAACAGCTATCTAACACACACAAACACAGACACACATTTGGCTTTCTGTCTGTTTCTATCTGTTCCTCTGTGTGTGTGATGGTGTGTGTGAGTGTGTTGGTGTGTATAGAGAGAGTGTGTGTGTGATGTCTGTGTTAAATAGCTGTTCAACTTTAGCATGCAATAGAAAAATCAGTGGAATGCTTTGTTTTGAGTACTAGCTGGAGAAGCATAATTTCACTTGAATTGTCCAAGTGAACTGGTCTTTAAAGTAATGACAATATACTGTCAAATTGCAGGAATCAGCCCTGGTGAGCTGTTTTGTATTGGACTATCATCATATTTTACTCCATTACATGGCCTAATAGCATGTCATTTGCAAAATGGGATGCACTGTTTTTTTTAATAAAATTGACAGTATGAAGAAACTGACATTCTGGAGTTGCTGAATCTGTATGCATATACTGCAGTCTAACGTGCAGTCATGTTTTCAGCTGATGCTGTAGTTTGGGGCATCGTTGCATATAATGGTTGCATTTTTTAGAAGTGGTGAATTTGTTCATTTGCTGTACAGTCAAAAGAGTTCAAATTTTCTGAATCTATGTGCTTTGGTATCATCTTCCTGATTTGACTCGTCTAACATTCTTGTCTTGATGAAGATTTAACATACATGTTTTCTTGTTCTTGTTACGAGTGAATTGGTATTATAGATATCTAAATTTTTCCGTCTTTAATTTTAAGCTGCCTGGTGAAAGAGATTATGTAATGGGAAAGAGGAAGGAGCAAGATATTGGTGAACCTGAAGGGAGCAGAAAAAAGAAGAAAAAGCAAGTTGCCAATCCTCGTCCTGCTTGTTCTTGGGTGCACTTCAGGTAACATGTTCATATGAGTAGATACCTTATCCATTATGAGTTTATCTATTTTTCCGCTGCTTTTGAAATACTATGTTCTTCTAACATCGAAAATGTTGTTTTCAGCCGTGACTTTATTAAAGAGTATAGTGCCACACATCCTGAATCTTCAGGCCTGAAAGCTGTAAGAATCTATGTCTATATTTTCACTATCAGATGCATCATTGTATACCTCTCTGTTACACACGAACATGTTAATGTGAGAGCAATACTTTTTAGGCCACAAAGGCAGCTTCAGATGCGTGGAAGCTGATGAGTCCTGAAGAAAAGGCAAAGTACACTACTCGTGCCCGTGAAGTGTGGGATAAGTACCTGAGCTCGACACCAGCCCGCCCTCCTAAGCCAAGAAGACAGGTCAACCCCCCCCCCCCCCCCCCCCC
>ML368971.1:19035-29433 GCA_005239525.1 Nicotiana knightiana
CTCCCCCCCCAGGCTTTTCTTTCTTTGATGAGGGAACTGGTAATGCAAAGAGCGTTGGATATTGTTGTTGACTTCTTTATGTTTAACTTATGCTGATGGCTTACTCATGCAGACCAAACTAGTTACGAGGTGCTCCCCAGGCCGCTTGCTAAATGTCTTGCAACGGCTCACACCGGACCAGAAGGAGGCCGTAAAGAGCATGGGCTTTGGTAGCATCCTTGGCCTCAGATGTCGAACTCTTCGAAGAAGCTTGTGTCTTTGGCTATTGGAAAGGTTCAATACTGTAAGACGCAGCTTGGAAGTCTGTGGTGAGAGGATACCTTTAACTCCAAGGGATGTGGAACTTGTAATGGGCTTGCCTGCTAGTGGGAAGGATGTGGTGAACTCAGGGTCTGACGAATTAATTCTAGAATTGCGTAAGAAATACAATGCGACCAATCGTGGGATTTCTGTCCGTCTTCTGGAGGAACGACTTGCAGCTCCGGAAGCTGGGGAGGATTTCAAAAGGTCATTTGTGCTTTATGTAATGGGCACTCTTGTTTGCCCAACTGCAAGGCTGGACGTAAGCCCCTCTTTCCTCCACTTTTTGACAAATATGGATGTACTCCATCAGTATAACTGGGGCAAGTTCTTGCTTGACCGGCTAGTACGGGAGATATCTCGCTTTCGTCAAGGGAAGCAACGGGCAGTTGGGGGCTGTCTTTTGTTTCTCCAGGTAATTGTGAATGACGTGAGATGCCTATATCTGATTTATTTAGTGGTTAACTGACTCTTTCATTTGTTTTCAGCTATTTTACTATGAGAGTGTTGCTGTTGGAGCAGCGTATGAATCGGCCCCTGTAGCTTTTCCTTGCTTATTCTCGTGGGGTGAGGAGGAGATTAGTGAGAGAGAAAAGCAAGAGAAGGAACTTGGTGGTTATGGCTCGGGGGAGGTACATTCCAATTGTCTGATTTCTTAAACAAACACGTTCTCGTATTATTCCACTTTATTCTCTCATGCAGGTGGTCTGCAAGGAGAGAGGACTTGGGATGGGGTCATTTGGATACAAAGCCCAAACTGATTGTATGCCATTGAGAGCAGTGGAACAAGTACAAGAGCTTTCTCATGTACAGGTATAGCCATATAGGAGGGGATATAGTTGAGTAATTTGTTGTTCTCTCGTTAAAGTAACCAGTTAGGCTTATAATCTTAAGTCCTGGGAAATTCCTGGTATGAGCTCTTATGTCCTGATAGATTCATTAATATGGTAGCTTGCATATATAGGAACTTCATAAGTAACACCTTGTATTCCGGCCTTTAGTTTTGACTAAGTATGATGCTTAGATTTGTTTGAAATCTCTAGTTGGGCTGATAGCTGCCTAGGTTTGGCAGCCTTATTTCTCAATGACTGTTGGTCTATTCACATACAGTTTAACAATGGAAATAACAGCTAAATACTAAGTCTCTCATCTTCTTAAAAATTAACAAATCAAATTAGTAACTCTGCGGAAAATCTATGACTAGAGAAAAGAAAGTACGTTAAGAAATAAGATCAACGTAAAGCTGATAGACAAAGAGAAGGTTATCAAAAGAATGCAAGGTTTATGCTTACATCAGCGTTCCCACAAAAGCTTTTTCCTTTCTTCCTTATTTTTGGGGGGTTTGGATGAAGGGAGGCGGGTATACCTTGGGCCTCAACTCCAGGTTGCCATGATATGGCTTCTTTCCATCCTAATATTTTTTTATCTACTTGGCAGGACATGGAAGATCAAGAAGATGAGGATACCTTCATAGAACAGGTGATCTGCCATCTAATTCTTGTTTCTACTAATTAAAACATTTTTTATTGAAACCTACTAATTAAAACATTTTACTCTAAACTGAGACCAAGAATGAGCATGTTTACTATTATAATATTGGCACAAGACTTATTTCGATAACCCCGAGGCAATGATAATCTAAGTTGCTCCGACACGACAGTTTAGGTGTCGCACCGTGTTGACACGATACTAGTATTGGTGTGGGTATGGGATCCGTACCGGATCTGATCAAACAATTTTGGATACTTTGACCACGACAGATGGAAAAATTCGAGACGAGATACAATTTGGTTCCCGAAATCAGAATCAATACTAGGGTAAATTTGAAGAGAAAAACATACCTTATCTAGGAAATCAATCCTTTACTTATCTTCAACTTGAGAATAAAAAATAAATCCACACTTTACAAGTTGTATGTAAGTATTCCACAAAACTTCTCATAATTTAGAGATATTTTTATATTTTTATTTTTTTGAATTATTTTTTTCCGGATTCCGCACCTGTATCCATGCTAGGATCCGTATGTCAGCATCTTAGAATTTACATTTCGAAGGATCTGACGTCTAGATTGCACCCGTGTCGGACAACTGCACCTGTGTCCGAGCAACTTCGATGATAATGAGTTGTTGTCAAATATTTAGTTGGTGTCTTGCTTAACGCAAAGATTGAATGACTAATGAGAGTAATGATGAGTAGGAGATTCAAAACCAACAAATAATTATGCTATACCCACATACATGTGGATTTCATCTTGGCAGCAATAAACTAATTGCTGCTGTATGTGGTATATTTCCAGAATGCTTTTATTGATGTCTATGTGGAAGTGCAAAAGTTATCTTTTCTGCTACTATATTTCATGGTTAGATTAAGATGGTTTGACGTTGGATTATCTTTTTCGATAAGAACTTCAATGTTGTAATATCATGTTTCAAATTTTCACAGCCCTTTATAGATCTAGACATGTACAGTTTTCAGCCCCCAGGCCTTTGATCTAGTGGTAAAAGCTCACTGCATGATGTGTGGGTTAGACGCACGTCACTAGTTCGAACTTTGCTAAAGACAAAAGCCCGCAATTTAAGTGGGGAAGGATAAAGGGGATCCACCGAGAAATCCCTGAGGGACGACAAAATCATGGAATGTAAGTGGAGTAGGGTAGAGGGGTGGTCCCATCATCCACCTTGTTTCGAATCGTGCTCCATTGGCTGGGATTTCTCGGTTTATCAATTTCTTTTTTCTTCATAGCCCTGATAATGAATGGTGGTGTTATGTTTTTTAAATGCTTATATTTCTGGGAACTTGGTAACGAGTTAGGGTAACTTTACTTTTGAGGATCTCTGAGCCTGAGAGGCTTTCACAGTCATTTCTCTCTCTCTCTCTCACACACACACACACACACATTAAAATCAGTTTGCATGGCATAAGTTATTTGAAATATTCTCTTGACATTGTTGATCAAAATGGATTTGCTGATCTTCTTCAGGAACATGCGCACACATATAGCATCCTACAGAATGACGTCTGTGCGGAGGTTAATGTAGTTGCTGATTCAGGCCCAGTACCTTGTGGAAACATGAACTATGGATGCACAGAAACTGTTGACTACACAAATAAAAGAGATCATGAGGAGGCCTGCCCCTATGCACCATGCCCGTGCCCTCTCCAGAACTGCAATGTTGTTGATTCCCCCAATCTACTCTCAATACATTTCACCAGTAAGCACTGGGATTCTGGGAGACGCTTCAAGTATGATTGCCCATTGCGTGTCTCGTTGAGCAAGAAAGAAACTTTCCTTGTTTTACAAGCAGCCAAAGATGGGGTCCTCTTTCTTCTTACCAAGGGAACACAAAGTATAGGGCATACGATTGTGGTTACGTGTATTGGTCCAAGCTCATCAAAGGAATGCTTCTTGTATGATGTTGTATCAGAAAGAGGAAGTAGCTCTCTGAGATTGAAATCATTCGCGCGTAGTCTTCCAGGTAGGATTGAAGGTTTACCTCCAATAGATTTCCTTCTGATCCCTTTTGCTCATCTGGGCTCATCCGGGCAGCTAGATTTAGAAGTTTGCATATGGAGCTCGACAGAGCCTGGATCAGAGTGAGCTCGTTAGATGTAATATGGCAGCTTTATTTGTATAATTGTATTTGTCAGGATGTAAGAAAATGTGATTAATCAGCAGTTCTGCATGTTTGGGAATACAGCTCCCAATAGAGACTTGCTGCTCAGGGCAAGAGCGTGTTTATTTATAACCGGAAGAAAGGATAAGCTGCAGGAAAATTGTAGATCATATTATGTCAAAGGCTGCGGAGGGGCAACCTTGTTAGTGTACTGCGACTTGGGGAGTATTCTAATTTGTAATCGGGTGTCTTGGCCTTTGGTGTTTGTCTCTAACCTCAAAGCAAGGCGTTGCAAAAAACAATCGGATGTTTTCCTGTATAACACTGAGCATATCACTGAGCAGTACAATAGCACGGTTGAAATTAGAAATAGGCACCTTTCCTGTTCCCTGTAAATATGGTTAATATTTTTTTGAAGTTTTAGTTAAGACATTAAACATAATATGGAATAGAAAGATAAAGAAAATCAATTATAATTACTTCTCACAAAACAAAGAAAAATAAGGAATTATTACAGATCACGGAGGCAGAAATTTACACACTCTGGGGAGAATTAATAAATAACAGGAAAAGAGCACATTCTCATACACTAACTTTGGAGTAAAGTACACAAATAGTCCTCAAAGTAGATAATCTTGGATTTTTGTTCCCGATTGCCTCATGGGCAGAACATCAAGTTTGACAAATGATCTCCTCGCTTGTCCCATGGGCAGGGGTGTCAATGGTTCGGTTCGGCCGATTATTTTATAAAATTTATACCATACAATTTTTCGGTTACTTTATTCGGTATAACTATAATTTTTCAAAACCATCCCAGTCATTTCCGTTTCTCTTATGTATCGGTACAGTTCGATATTCTTTTTCTTAAAAGCGTCATGTAAGAGTCACTAGTAAAAGTTAGACGCAGTAAAATACATACTTTGCATGACAGAATTTTTTAGATATTTTTACTGTTTAAAAGGTAATGAACCAAGTAAATTTGAAAGATGGCAAGAATAAATCTGGATCCATCCCACTAATCAACAACGACTTAAAACAAAATAAGCAAAGACAAGAACATTATAAACTAAGCGAGTGATACGATATTAATCAAGCTGGAACTCGAGGATAAAGTCTATTAGAAGATTAAGTATCCAACAAGAAAAATCTAAATTATATGAGAGAAAAGATATCTAATACCATGGGCTTGCTATTCAAGATTGCTGAAATACCTTGTGGCTTACTCTGAAGATGTTGGAACTAATTTATTAGTTTCAATAGGAATAGCAAAATAGGCTTGGACGTTTGGACATTAGGTGTTAATTACCTATTGACTTGTAGTCATTTTCAGGCCGAAGAAAAATAATTTAATACTTTGTTATTTGAACTTAAATATAAAATATATTTTCATATGTAAATTTATTCGGTACGGGTTGGTAATTTTTGTTTACTTTAATAAAATTTAAAACTTACCTAATTATTTGGTAATGTTATAAATTTATATGAAAAACCTACGAATGTGTCAAAGAAAACCTATAATCAGTATGGTATGGTTCAATTCCGTCAGTTTAGTCGATTTTTAAAGATTCATTGATATTGTTTGATCTGAAATTTAGATCTAGGTTTAGACAATTAGATTTAATAAAATATAGTCAATCCTAGCCAATATTAATGTCCAAAAGATATATTAACTGATTTTGTAGTAAGATAATACGTATGTTATCTAAGTAGCAATTAATGTTGATAACACTAGCAATATTCAATGACCCAAAAGAGAAGGGATTACCATTAAATAATAATAAATAGCAATTAATGCCATTTAAGCAAATAAGAACACGTGAGTCACCCGAAAAGGGTGAGATCCGTGAATATTCTTTCTGACAATGATGAATGATTGATGAGCTTTTGAATATTCAGATTGTTCTTGGATCGTGTGAAAATGTTAAGAATATTAAGAGAAAAGTATATTTTGTATGTGTGCAATAGAGCATGATTCTACAGAGAAAGTCATGTATTTTTTACAAGTGAATATCTCATGTCCCCCATCACTCTGTCTCTTTCTATTTATAGGAGAACATATGTCTAAAAACCATCTACAGACCCTGAGAATATTCATAGGAATATTCCTTCTAAAGTCTTATCTAAAACTAGTCATTATTATTTCTTTTTAAGAGTAGTGCTCGTCCTCAACCTTGACCTGTGATGACTCCTCGATCAAATCCTTCATCTCTCGCTAAATCACTTCGACCTTGAATTTGCCTCTTGTAGAAGTCATACTAAGGACACACGGAAGCTCTTGAAGGCCCTATTAATGTTGATATCGTATAACTAATTTAATTTTTGGCCCACATAGTTAGTCCCTCTGCTCGTTGAGGTCGTCCTCGCGGGCGAGCTCAATGAGTGGATAATGTCGTTCCTGGTGGAGCTTGTCAAACATATAATATGGGTCATAGTCGTTAGTGACGTGACTTTCCGCGGGCCGCATATTTCAAACCTTTGATTTTCCCGGGTGATTTGCTGGAACCATTTGGTCCAAGAGATGGAATAATGTTATGACGTCATGCGTCATGATGATGCTGATTCCCGACGCATTGCGTTGATTCTCATGTGACCCTTGATTTGTTCTGCCGTTTCGATCTTTGTGCTAATCATGACCAGCCGCCTCGATTCTGGTGCCCCAAACCTTATAAATAGGGGGAGGACTTGTTGAGTTTGAAGTTTTTTACACTCTCTCTACTTCTCAAGCAAAAATTCTTCTCCTCCTTCGTAAGATTTTACCGCTTTTCTATTGCTTTCTCTACTTCTTCATCTTCCTTAATAACAATGTCGAACCTCTCATCTGGTGCCCATATGGAAAATCACTCTATCAGTTTGGACGTTGTATTCCCTAATCAGGGGGAAGATGTTGCAATTGTTGTTGAGGAGGAAACCCTCCCTACTGTGGAGGAGATTTTACCTCGGTACCCCGACGCCAAACCCGATTTTCACAAGGCACTGGATGTGATGACTAAGAGATTTCGATCTACAATGACGATCGAGCGTTTAGCTGAATTTAAGGCTAAGTTCGCCCTTCCGGATCACGTGGAGTTGGTCTCTGTGGGTTACGATGAAGCACAGATCCATCATCCTAGATTTCGCGCCTTTTACGCTTATCCGTTCACAATCGACTATTCATTCCCTTTCCCACTGTTGATAGAAGAATTGTGCCGCCACTATATAGTGTGCCCTCGCAGCTCGCCCCTACGTCTTCAAGATGGTCAGAATGTTAGTGAAGTTCACCGAATTGGCCGAGGTCGAGATCACGGTACGCCACTTAGTGCACCTTTCCCCCCCATTTTTATCGAGGGACGTTGTTGAATATTATCCACCATGGGAGGAAATGCTAGGTGATGAGGATGGATGAGAAGGGAAGTCGACACTTCTGGCTTGATTATTTCTTCATCAGGACCAAGTTCGTAGTATTCGTTTCTGCCGGCTTCCTTGAGGACTAGACACCACCCGTAAGTGCTCGTGTTGTTTGTGTTTTTAAAACATTTTTCTTGCTGTGGGTTGGTCAATCAACTCTTTTTTTTCCAGCTACTATACGACCTCTCCAGCTGGTGGCACATATTACCGACTGGTTCAGACAGATCCTTCCCTATACAACGAGGATACGTGACTGGTCGAGTTTTTTCCAGAAATTCATACCGGCTCTCCCCTTGACAGGTAATCTATTCCCTATCACTGACGTTGATTTTATGTGGTCTGTGGCCATCCTTTACACTGATCCCTTCCTTCTTTGTGTTTCTTTAGGTTCAGTCAGATGGGCCTCGAGGAGGTCGAGGGCTCCCGAAAGAGGAGGGCCACTTAGCCTTCAATCTGCGCCCCAGTCCTAGCTATTACCACTTTTGATTTCATCCCAATTCCAGCTGTCGCCGCCCCTTTTTGGCCGTTGCTACCTATGCTCCACCCTTATTTTCACTTGTTGACCAGGATGACGAACAGTTGTCCATTGAAGGGGATCTTCAACCTTAAAAAGGAGGTCCGTGGATGTGGGTGGCGGAGTTTCTTCGGCCGTTGATGTCACGAAAGAAAGTTGTATGTTCCATGAGACGGAGATAGTTTTTGCTAATGATGGTATTGAGCCAAGAGTTGAGGCCCCGATACCGAAAGAAGTTGGTGTAGGTGTTCCCTTACATTCTGAGGGGGAAAGAACGAGGAGGTGCCTATTGATGGTGGCCACACACTTCTGCGGCAAGAGGAGGCTTCAACTGCTCAAGCGGCCATGGAAGTCTCTTTGCCTACTGGTGATAGGGGGAAGACTGTTGCCGAGGATGGTGACGAGTCGGGCTCTGATATTGATTTGAATCACTTGAGAATGATTGATAAGGGGCTTAGCTAAAGATGATACTGGAGGGAGGTTCGAGGACCATATGATCCCAATGGATCGTGATTTTGCTTGTGAACATCGAGGAGGTATCCCCTACCCTCGGTCCTCTCTGTTCCGACATTGAGGGTAATACCCTCAAGGAGATAAATTCAAGTGCTTTATTGAAGAGCATTCCCGGCCTTGCTTGCTCTCAGGGTAAGTATTTTTGTCCGACCCTTTTCTAATGCCTTAGCTTGTTTTAAGTTCTGACCTTTCTCCCTTTGATTTGTAGACGGTTATTCTGGAAATCGAGAGCGCCCGAAGGGATAAAAGGCGCAAAGAGATTTTTTTGAAGTTGAAAGGGAAATATACCGAGTACCGTGTTAAATATCGGGATATCTGAAGTCGGCTTAGTAAGGGCGGTGATGTGCAGGCTCTGAGGTAAGACTTGAAGAAGAGGGATGAAGAGCTGATGCAGACCGTAGAGAAGTGCATCGTCCTTGAGGGGACATTGAGGAGCAAATAAGAGGAGCTCGAGCGCAGTAAGAGCGTGGAGGCCCAATGCAAATCTTCAAGCCCATGTGGTCTAGCTGCGGGGCTAACTTAAAGAGTGCTAGTTCCGAGCGGCGACTCTCAAAGGCGAGATTGCTGAGAAGCAAGAGGAGCTCGAGAAGGCAGAGTCTTATTGGTTGGATGCTCGGAGGAATGTGGACATCCTTGAGCTGGCGGACAAGTCTCTTCGAGCTGAACAGAAAAATTATCAATCGATGGCGACGGCTAAGGAGGACCGACTTGAGGAGAAGATCGAGGAGCTGAATAGGGAAAACTCCAAGCTTCATGATAGAGTTGACGCTGTGGAGACTGAGAGGGTCCAACTACTTGCGCGACCTTCTTTTTCTAATGCTTCTGATTTTCCTTACGTCCCTCGGGAGTTATATAAAGAGTGGATCCATACTGAGGCTCGACTAGATGTGTTTCGAGACTTGCATGCAATGGGCTTCATTTTTGAGGCAGCCCTTCAGGATGCTCGGGTTAAGGCTCACGAAGCTCGACTCGCTTTTGGTTTCGACCCAGCTATGCCTCGTCCTGATGGGGAGGATGGAGAAGAGGACATAGATCAGCTTGAGGAGGATGCTTGGTTTGATTCTGTTTACCCTTAAGGTGAGGATGGAGAGTATACTGAGGGCCGAGATGAAGAGAGTATTGGTGGTCAGGGTGGTGATGGCGTCTGAGTTTGAGCTGGCAAGGGTGCAGAAGGTTGTGATAACGATGACAATAGTTTTTATTTTTAACTTTCTTGTGTATTTTTGCGTCGTCTTCAAGTGACTTTGTAGAGAACTCTTTATTTACATATAAAATATTAAATTTGTCTCTTGCAGCTTCTTCCATTCATATGATTTATTTATGCACTTGTTTATTTTTGCTTCTGTTGTTTACTCTTTTGCTTTCTGTTCTTTTTATTATTGTTGTTTTCTAGCTGGTGGTAGCCTCAGAGCCGAATGTCTATAGGCCATATCAGCCCTTTGGTTACATAGGGCGAGTATGTATCTTCATTTAGATTTTGCAATTGGTGTTGTCTGAACTTGGTAGAACTTGACCTTCCGTTAAGTTGTGGCCGAGGTACGGTAGGTGTTTGTTCGAGCTGGGTCGAACTTGACCTTCCGTTAAGTTGTGGCCGAGGGACATTAGGTGTTTGTTTGAGCTGGGTCAAACTTAATATTTTCTTAAATTGTGTCCAGTTTTTGGCCGAGGGCCGATAGGTGTTTGTTTGAGCTGGGTCAAACTTAACCTTTTTTCAAGTCGCGGCCGAGGGCCAGTAGGTGTTGTTAAAACTTGGTAGAAATTAACCTTTTGTTAAGGCGGTTTTGATAAATGTAAGTTTCTATTACCTTGATGTTGTTGCTCTAATTACATAATTGGAGAAAGTTACAAACTACATTAGCTGGCTTTCTAGTCCCAATTTCGGTCTATCTGGTCCCTTCATTGTTCAACTTGGAGAGTCTTGAGGAGTCGGGCAATGAAAGACAAATCAGTCCATTCTTCGCATACCTCGACTCAAAGTGTCCCTTCTGTCGCCTTGTTAAAAAACTCCTTGAGAAAATCCTAATGGGACAAAACTCAAGTGAGGGAAAAAGAGTACGACTTGGGGGTAGAAAG
>ML368971.1:30004-121922 GCA_005239525.1 Nicotiana knightiana
GGGGGGGCTTCTCCTTTTTAGAAGTTTAAGTATTTGAGGTGGCTGGTATTCCAATTGTTTGGTAACTATTTTCCTTCTATTGTTTCTAGTTGTAATGAAACCTTGGTTGATTTTTCTACAATTTTGTACGATTCGTTTCCAGTTGGTTCCCAGTTTTCCTTCTCGTGGATCTCTGCTTGCTTGGGTTTTGGTTTTTAGTACGTAGTCCCCAACTTTGAGCAGCCGAACCTTTGCCTTTTTTGTTGTAGTACGTACTGCTTGCTGCTTTTGAGGGACCAACCTTATGTACGCCGTGTCTCTTCATTCATCGATCTTATTGAGCTCTTGCCTTCTACTCTCGTCATTGCTGGTGTTGCACCCTGTTTTCTCGCGAAAGCAGGCTTTTACATGTGACAACTCTTTTAAAAGAGGTATTAAAAGAGAAGAGTCACCACCTAACGATCTTGAGGTGCGTTAGGGAACCTATTTGTAAATAACTATGATTACAACTAGTCTGTATAACCAAAGATCGGGTAAGGGCTCAAATTACCTTGAAGAGAAGGTGTTAGGCACTCTCCGAGGTTCACAACTGTGGGTCCCGGCCAAAATTAATGCTATGTGGGATTATTGGATTATAATTTTCCTATGCGATCATATAGTTAAAGGAAGATAGGGAGTTTAAATATCCAGCTACAATGTGAAACAAGCATAAAATAGAATTTCATATATGAAGGAAATGGATTATACATTAATAAGTGATTGGTACGATCCTTTTAAGGATTACAAGATACAACCTAGTTTGATCTAAGTTCAAATAAACCTGCGTACAAATGTAACATATATGTGGGTCCTAAGTTTTTAGCCTAACGGATCACCCCGTGCAACATAAATAATACTTTGTAACTCCTTAGAGTAGGGGTTGCTCATATTATTCAACGGGCACATACTATCATCTACTCCTACCAATTACTATCTTGAAGCTGTTTACTTAAAGCATTCTAGTTAAATTCCAAACCACGTTCTATGCATGCTTTACTCGTACCATGCTTATGGTCCAGGATGATTTGGACTTACTATTCGGTGGTTCTAAGCTGATGAGAGCATAGTCAGGTACAATGCTGGCTTCCTTAGTGTATATACATATCCCTTAACCTTAGGTCCCGTCGATTCTTCTTCTCCACCGATTGACCCGGTGATTCTTGATTTTTTCCATCAGTACTGAGTGACACTCGATCAGATCTATCCTTATTTTTGGAGGATCTTATACATGTTCCGGAATATTGCCAATATGGTCGAGGGAATGACTTTTACCCTCGACCATTTGATTAGACTGTACAGCCCTCACGTCTTCTGCGGGACCTGATTAAACTGCACCGACGATCCACCAAGGCATTCCTCACCTGTATTGACGAGGATAAGGATTGGGGATGGATGAGCCGATTCGTCAGAGTCAAAACTTCAGACGTCATCCCCGCCGATAGACTGCCATTCCCGGAGGAATGGAACATGAAGCGTTAGAATCCTCATGTTAATTATGTTTTACCACCTCTTTTTTCTTTCTAATGGTTCTGAATATTCTTTCTTTTGATTGTTCAGCCACAGTCTGGTTTCCCGGCGCGGTCCAGGACCTTCCGGGGTGGATCAGGCTTTTGGACTCTGCCTTCCCATATAACAAACGCGTGTGGCGTGAGCTGGCTAAGGCAAGGTGGCAGGCAAAGAACCATGGTATGCTATAGTTGCCATTTGTTTTCTCCTTCTTTTCAAGAACTTTCGATGATTATGTTTTCTAATATAACACGTTTGTTCACGCCTCAGTGAAGGCGTGCTGATGAGACCGCCTCCGCCTGGTGAGGAAGGGGCCCCGAAAGCCGCCAAAGATAAGAAAAGAAAGAAGGAGGCCTCGGTGGAGTCTCCAAAATCAAAAAGAACAAAGGCTCAGAATCCCAAACTGATGCCACGGTCCTGCCCTCGACGGCCGCTGAGAGCCTGTGGGCCGAGGAAGAAAGCGAAAACGCTTGCTCTTTGATACAAAGGCCGAAACAAAGTGCTGATGCTTCAAGAGCTGTTGGGCGCTCGTCTGTTGAGCTAGAGGCAGCCGATGCAGACCCGATGTTCATAGAGGAGACCCTCAAGGAGGGTTTGGGCATAGTCCCCAAGACGCTCATTGGACATGGCACAATCCGTGGTGAGGAGCTCGGAGGGCTTGCTACTGGAGCTTTTTGGGATCGGGAAGAAACCTTGATAGAGGCCGATGCCGCCGGGGGATTTCACTCAGCCCTTTCGTTTTCTCCGGGGGAGATACAGGATGCTCAAGTTAGGGGTTTTCCCGGTCTAGAGACCTCTCTTGGAGAAAATGATGCGTTCGGAGACTATTTCGAGGGGGTTGACGAGGAGACCGATGTTGATGCCCCATTTGCTCTCGAGGAAGCCGAGAGGCTCCAAAAGCAAGTGACTTTTGAGAAGTAATATGCTATTTTTAGATCTTCTATTCATGTTTTCTGATTTCCCCTTTTCTGTGTTATAGGTCAGGAAGTTGTATTACCAAGCCTTCTCCAAGATGCAATATGAGTTGATTCATGTGGAGAGTAGATTGAGAAGCTCATGTCGGAGTCGGTCGAGCTAGAGGCTCTATGTGCTCGAAAGGAGGAAGAATTGACCAACCTCCGGGCCAACTCGGAGAAAGCACTTCGGGAGATGGTTGACCTCACCCAGCAGGTATGTTGGTACCCGTACTTTTATCTTAGTTGCAATGTCTTGAGCTAACCGACTTAATTTTTTCTTTTTAGATTAAGCAGAAGGACGCCCTGGTGGAGCGGCTTCGAGAGGAGGTTGCGGCCAAGGATGCTGAAATCATAGAGTTGGCTCGGCTGAATGATGTTGCGGCTTCGGAGAGGGAGGCGCTTCAGGGAAAGCTATCCTCAGTTCAAGACCTTCTCCGAGGTGCTCAGGAGGAGGTTGTTGCACTATCTGCTGCCAAGTCTGAGGCCACTAAATATGTTTCCACATATAAGAGAGATGTTGCTGCAGCGAATGATTGGGCCAGGGAGATATCTGAGAAGGCCGAGCTAAAGTTGGATCAGTCAGTTGCTTATACCCGTATTCAAGCCAGGAGACAAGCCCTCGAGAAACTGAGTGTTTAGGGCCTCGATCTTTCTGCCAAGATCGAAGAAGCCAGAGCCTTAGAGGAAGAAATGGAAATGCCGACTACGTCGGACGAGAGCTCTGAAAGCGGCTCGAACAGCAGCGAAGGCGAAGAGTAGACTCTCCTGTTTATTTTGCTTTCTTTTCTTTCTGCATATAGGATCCTTCGGGGGAAGTTTTTGTATGTAAAAAACACCTCTGTAGATATATTTTTTGAAATAGAATATCTTTTTCCACATACCGCACAAACTTTGTCTCGTAATGTTTACACGCCAATTGGCTTTCATGCTTCAATTCTTAGCTCCTTGGAACTCGCACTTGCAATAGTAGATCCCCTCGAGGCTGGACGCCTTCTCGAGGCTAGGTCGGTCTGTGAGCTTTGATCCCTCGAATTTCGTATGACTGTATCATTTACGTGACACGACCGTGAAGTGACCGAGGTGGCCCCACCGGTACACTTCCCCAAGCGTTGTGAAGACTTTGTCAGAAATTGAATGGCCTTCAAAGTAGTTGGTTGGCTGCTTTTCGCTCTATATATATATTCTTGCTCCTTCTTCATTCTAACTCTTGAATCTTTGAAAAACTTATCTTTCCTTTCAACTTTCTCATTCCTTTCCTATTCACTGCTTTCATTCCTTCCTACTTATCTCTGCTTGAGTAGTTATGGCTATCGTGTCTGAATCTGTTCCCCAAGAAGAGAGAAATTCTTCCTCCGCGCCTAGCCTGGCCTATAGTATACCGCCGGTGTATGGTGAGCTGACTTCGTACTGCTTTGCTCCGAGGAAAGACTTTGCATTAGAGAAAACCTTCTATGCCCCGGTCCATCGAGAGCATGCTTCGTGGTTCGTCTGATCGATAGAAGAGAACCACCTCGAGGCCGCGAGGAGAGAGTGTGGATGGGAGGAAAATATGATGTTGCAGATACCCTCTCGAGAAGAGAATGTCATGACTTATGTAGAGGGATACTTGACCATGTATACGTACCCGTTTACATTAAGCCCCCTCGACCGACTCGTGCTCGAATTATGCAAAAGGTATCGAGTCACCCTGGCGCAGATTCTTCCGTCCTTCTGGCGGATAGTGATGATGATGAGGTATTTCACCGAAAAGCCTAAGCTTGAGTTTACCCTCAGCCACCATATTAGATTATATTGGCCTCAGCATTGTCGAGGCCTAATTGTGTTACGACGCCAGTACACCAGGACTTTCATTGCCAGTAATGACGAGGACTAAAACGGAGGATGGATGAGTCGGTTTGTTCAAGTGAGGACCGTGGATATCATTCCAACGGAGTTCCTACCATTTCCCGAAAAATAGAACTTTAGACGTAAGTGCCACGTCGTACCTTAGTGTCTTTTGCCTTCATCGATTTGTAAGAGTGTTTCTCTTTTCTCTTTCAGCGGTCCCGTGGGTGCCGGGGGAGGTCCTCGATCTTGCGGACTGGACTTAGAGGCTGACAGCTTCCTCAACATACGACGAACACAAGTGGCATGATCTGTCGAAGGGCAGATGGGAAGAAAAGCACCATGGTACGAGCCGCGTGGTTGCCCTTTCGATGAATGTTTTCTTTTGCGTATGCTAACTTTGCCACCGCATGTTTTGGTGGGTTTTATGAAATGAGACTATGCCCCTTCGAGGAGAGGGAAGGACCGAAGGAGGACAATAAAAGAAGAAGATCCTATGCAGACGAGGACATCCTCAATGAAGTGGGGCCTTCTCGGAGACATAAAGGAGATGTCGTTGCTGAGGAGAGCTTTATATACGTTGGTCATTCTGCGGACACCGGCTCTTTCGAGGTTTTCGATTTGACCAGGCCTGAAACCTCTAACTTAGAAGAAGAGGTCCCTCGAGAGAGGAAGAGAAAAAGTCCTCCACCATCATCTGCTTCAGCCCTCAAAGGTACTTCAAGGGACGCTCAAAACCAGGGGCTGCCCAACCCAAGTGAGGTTTCGAGTGGGCATGCCCCTATTGAGAGAGGTTCAACTGGGGCCTATGGGGCCAGGCTAGTAGATGCAGGTTCAACTTTTGAGGAGGCTCAGCGGTTCTGCTCCGAGGTGAGTTCTGATCGGCCTTGATGGCTTGTTAGCTATGAATCTTCATTTTTTTTTTAACTGAAGTTTCTCTTTTGTAGGTTTTTGACAAACTCAAGCTCGAGCTGCTTCGCTGTTAGACCAGGTTTTGAGAAGCTTTGGGTAAGGAAAAATATCTCAAGCTTCTTTGCAATAAGAAGACAAAAGAGTTGATACATCTTCGGGTGGAGATGCATCGGAGCCGGAACTATGAAGGCAATCTCGAGCGTCAGGTAACCCTTACCCCGAAGGAGTATGTGCTTCCTTTCTCAATTTTGGGAACTAATGCTTTGGTGCTTCAGCTGCAGGGAAAGACCGAAGCATTGGAGCACCTTTGGGGCGAAGTCGGGCAAGTTAATTTCGAAAGCCAAGCATTGAAGGTGCAGATAGGCGTACATGTTGCAGCCCAAAGGAATGGTTTGGCCAAGGCTGCTCCCCTCGAGATACAACTTTGGAATGCCCGAGAAGATAGCTCAATTCAAACGAGTAGGATTTCCAAGCTCGAGACTGATCTTTTAAATCTGAAGGCCGAGGTCGTGGACGCCGAGGCTGAAGCTTCACCCAGACGTTACCCAGGCGTTAGAACCAAAATGCCTGGGGGGTCCAGGCGTTACCCAGGCGTTAGAGCTGTAACACCAGGGGCTGCCTGGCCTTACCCAGGCGTTTGGGCTGAAACGCCAGGGTCCCGGGACTGCCAGAAATCGAGTTTTGACGGGTTTTAAGTGTTTCCAAGTTAGAATAGAAGTCTTTGAGACGTTTAGGGTTCATTCTAAACATATAAATAGACCCAAAAACATCACATTGAGGTACTTTGGACAGGGGGATTCGACAGAGGACTTTTGACAGAGGATTCTACTTAGTTTTTCTTCTCTTCTCTTCTTTTAGTTTTATAGTTTATTAGTTCTAGAGTTTTGGGTGTTACATGAACGTTGTAGTTGAAGCTTGAATTATTCTTATTGTTTTATCTTAATTGGTTTGTTTATTCAATCTTGCGCTTAATTATTTAATTGCTTGATCACCAATTGAATACTATCTACGAATCTAGGGTTGAACTCGGGAGAGGGAATTCTAGATTGCATATAAGATTGGGTAGAGCAAGATCTTAACCCTTCAGGGGAGCGGATTTGCGGTTAGGATAGGAATATACCTAATCGCCTTGCTTGGTTATTATACGGGAATTATTAATGCGTTCTTGTTAATCCTGATTCCATAGGAATATAGGCATTAGGTTAGCTTGAATAGGCGAGTTGTACTTCGGGAGAAGGCTACGAGCAATATTAACCTCGTCAATCAATAAACCTGATTAGAAGATTTAGGTCGAAAACTCAACGTGATTGTTTAACAACCCATAACTCTAGAATATCAATTTACCTTGAATTCATCTTTAAGTTAGTTGTCTATTTAATCTTTTGATTTACTATTTTAGATTAATTCTAGGTAAATATTTGTTTGAGTTTAGTTTAGTGGATAGTTAATCACAAGTCCCTGTGGGTAAAATATCTGGACTTAAAATCCTATATTACTTGTCGACCACGTACACTTGCGTGTGCATTGGGAAATCAACCAACAAATAGTCGCCAACTAACGATCTTGAGGTGCGTTAGGGAACCTAAATGATTTCTAAACCAAATAAAGGAAAAACAAGTGACAACTCAATAGGAACAACCACTTTCTCACCAGGTTTACCCAAGAATTTCCACGAGGCACCAAACCTCAAAATCACAAATCACGGGTCCCAGTTCGTGAACCCTAATCACTCTACATCTTGTGCCCACACTACAATTCATAACATCACAGATGATTCACGTGCCAAGGGAGTGACAATATCAATATCCACATGGACCATTCACATGTCAACAATAATCATGACTCATCACGGACAACTCACGTGCCAACATGATAACTCTCATACATAAGACAAGTACACGGGAGTACATGTAAATGGTCAAAACATCATGATTCATCTTCTTAAACCGATATGGGTGATTTATTTACGTGTATGCTTGTGCAAATATTCTACCACAATTCAAGTCAACAAGTAAGAGTAGAGACAATGACTGGCACATAAAAAACGATCACCACAAAATGTACAGTGTAATAAAGAAAACAATGAAATTGAAACAACGAATAGTACAACAAGATTAACTACATAGAACTAAGTAATAATGCAACATGGAGAGAGACAATTAATAGTATGCTAAAGGAAACAACAATCAATGACAAGTACAAGAGAATGGGAAATGTCAGCAAGAGTCGGTACGAGGTACCACCTCGTAGTTTCAAATCATAAAATGAATCACAATCTTTCCTTATATCACTGTGGGAGCCTTTACCTTTAATTTTGAAAATTATTTTTCCGAAATAGAATCCCGCGTTTTAGCCCACTTTATCACTAGCCACGCTTATTAAGCCCACGTTATCTCATCGCAAGACCTTATAACAACAACATGGTATAAACCTCGTGCAAACATCATAACAATAGCACGACAGAAACCTCGTGCAAACATTATAACAACAGCATGACAGAAACTTCGTACAAACATTATAACAATCCTCTCAACAATAACATGTGTGCCAAAAGATAACAACTCAACAAAATGATCACAATACTTGCCCATATACCACAATATTTCCTCAAAAAATTCCAATATCATAACCACGCATAGCCCTCGGCTCAACCACACTGAATACAATAGCAACAATAATAATAACACAAGGATACGACAAGTAATCGACTCGGGAACTTCAGAATATAAAGAAACGGTGGAACCAGTTAACAAGGAAAGACACAACAGGGAATAATGGTCTCAACAAGGAAGAGATAATGCACAACAATGATTCCTCATAAGAATACGTCAACAATGGAAGAAATAACAAACTTCAATTAAGGATAAGCAATTACAGAAGAGATAACATTAATTTCAATTAAGGTTAAACAATTACGGAAGAGATAACAACAAATTCAATTAAGGGTACATAAGGGTTGAATTGGCAACAAGGGGTAAAACATGTATCAAATAAATTCCAAATATGACACGTACGGGTAAATTTAGTAGTGGAGAATTTAGCATGATAAAACAACTTCATATCTAATGAACATAAGAATCTAAGGTCCTAAACGATTAAATTTCCACAAATAAGCCGGAGCACGTACTCGTCACCTCACGTACACGGCCTTCACATGACACAATTAGCACAAATGACTCAAATCCTAAGGGGTATTTTCCCCACACAAAGTTAGGAAAGATACTTACCTCAAAGAAGCTAGACCGATATTCTAAAATGAAATTCTCGAGTGAGACAACCTCCGGGCGGCTCAAATCTAGCCAAATTAACTACAAATCATAAATAAGTCATAGGAAATAATTCCAGATAATATAGGTTTAATCTTTAACAAAAACTAAAAATTCAATCCAAAAGTCAACACCGAGCCCGCACCTCGGAACCCGATAAAATTTATAAAACCCGGACATCCATTCCAATACGCTTTAACCATACCAAAATTATCAAATTCCGATATTAATTCATCATTCAAATCATCATTTAACACTTTTGAAAGATTTTACAAATTTTTCCGAACCTCCAACTTCATTCTCTAATTTAATAATGAAAACAAAGATAAAACCATGAAATAAAATCAAAACCAGGTAACGATCCTTTACCCCAAACAACCACGTGAAGAACCCCTCAAAAATCGCTCAAATTCGAGGCCTCTAGCTCAAAAGATGAAAAGTGGACGAGACCCACGATTTTGGAAAGTATATTATGCTACCCAGCGATTTACAAATCATGATCGCGGAATGCAATTGCAATCGCGAAGAAGGAAATGACTACCGCCCAGAAATTGTACTACGTGATCATGAACAAATGCATGTGATCACGAAGAAGGGAGCAACTGATGCCCCCAAGAAATGTACTACGCGATCGCGAACCATAACATGCGATCGCGAAGGAGAAAATACACCAGCTGCTAAGGCTGTGCTATGCGAACACGGAACTGTGAAGGCAAACACGATGAAGGGGGATACACACATACACGATCGCGGGCTGAATAATGCGAACACAAAGAGGAAAAGGTCCAGTCACCAAAACAGCCAACACGAACGCAGAATGAACTTCGTGATCGCGTATAAGGGAAAACCAAATATCATATCAGCCATCCAAAGCATGAGAAAATGGCCCGTAGCCCATCCGAAACATATCAAATCGAACTTATGAATTCCAAATCTTCTAACTTCCAAAACTTGTGCCAAAACATATCAAATCAACCAGGAAAGACATCAAATTTTGCATGCAAGTCCCAAATGACATAACATAGCTAATACAACTCTCAGAATCGCATTCCGACTCTGATACCACCAAAGTCAATTCCTGGTCAAACCTCTCAACCTTCCAAAAACTTCAACTTTCCAATTTTCGCCAAAATGCTTCAAATTATCCTACGAACCTCCAAATCCAAATCTAGACGCACGCCTAAGTATAAAATCACCATACGAAGTTATTGGAATCACCAAAACGCTATTTCGAAGTCGTCAACACAAAGTAAAACTCCGGTCAACTCTTACCGCTTAAACTTCTAAAACAGGAATCCTTCTTACAAATTGATCCCGAATCATCCGAAAATCGAAACTCGACCATACATGCAAGTCATAACACATAATACGAAGCTGTTCGAGATCTTAAGCCACCGAACGAGACGCTAATTATCAAAACGACCAGTCGGATCGTTACATTCAATTGCTCTACAAAACCAATTCAACTAGATTAAGCTATGAAAATCTCAAAGAAAGTTACTGCCCAAAGAGTACCAAACATCAGCACTACCTAGACGTGAGAAGATTGCTCGCGGTTCTTAGTTTCTCTAGGTTTTATCATCTGGAAATCAACAAAATATTGTCCATTTTGGTCCAAAAGAAAACCACAAGAGTACTGGACCATTCCATGCCTTGCAAAAGTAGATCCCACTACACAAAAGGATGATTCTCTATATTTCAACTAATTCCAGTTCATCAGCATTACATAGTATAAAAAGTGCTCCACATTCTTTTCGATCAGGTAGATTGTCATAGCACGTCACACAGGCAAAGATTTTTACATAAAACACAGAGGTATATTGACCACCTTTGACTCTAAGACCGACACCAATAGAAGGTTTGAGTCTAGCTCTAGCATGAACAAGCAATTCTATGAATCCCGACTGCATTAGCATCCAAGTGATTATGCTACTTCTATTGTCATCAGGCATATGTTTGTCATTTTCTATCTTGGATTCAATTTTCTTTCATGTTTAACTTTTTCTTCAACAATGAAACCGAAACAGTTAGTGTACCATAATATGTAATATCACCAAAAGAGATTGATAATGTCACGAAAATAAAGGGAATGAACACTCATGGTGAATCCATATCAACTTGTGCAATAAGTGAAAGGATTTGCACAACCTTTGACCATCTTTATAATAAAAATATCCTGATACAACTGAAGCACCCATTCACAATAAAATGTACCAACACAAAAAAAAGAAAAAAAACAGCTTTTGCCAAATATGTGTTGGCGTTGCTCTACATGTACATAAAAAAAATTGGTTCAAGCAAAAGTTGTCCTTTTATTAGTTGTATACATTCTTTGACTTCCTATGGATGTTTTTGCGCAGAGCATTAAGAGCAGTTAACCTCTAACAGTAGCATAGTCCAAAGATCCATCTATATATAAATGCGAAACTATATTAATCTAGAAAAAAAATATATTAAGACAACAATAATACATAAAACGTAGTATTTTTGAACGTGCAAATATTTTCATAGCTTGGTGCCAACAAAAACTTATACTTAACAGCTGAATAACAACTAGGTACTATATATAAACACTAAGAAACAATAGCCTATTTCTTATCACTCATAAACCTAAAGTTTCCCTACACTTAAACGTTTCATCCTCCCGAATGAATTACGCCGCACGAGAGATAATTTCCCTTCATCTCTTAGTCCTCATCCTCCGAATCAGAAGATTCTTCTGTTAGGACTCTTTCCAATTACTTCTCTCAGCCTCTTTATTTTTTTCTGATGTGCAACACTTTTGTTAATCACAATTGCTTTACCTTTTGCATTATGAGTAGGCTGAAAAATACTTTTAAAATGATTTAAAGTAGTAATCTCTTACAGATGTGGAAAGTTTTTGAGAATATTACTGCTTTGAGCAAACATTGCATTCTTAACATCAACTTTATGTGGTATCACTGGTTCGAGCATTTCATCAAGTAATGTTTGTTGAGTTTGCAAGACATCGTCTTCACAAAAAAAAAAAAAAATGCGGAATGAGTATAGTAGCAGGATCTAACCATCTTATTGGTAGAAAAAGAGGCAAATCATGAAATCCCCAAATTTTACTCATGGTATGCATCATATTGGAAAAATCACAAATTATAAACTGTGTACTGCATATTAATATGCTCACCTATGCGAAACTCCCTTTCCATTGTTTCTTGAATCATGCTCATCATCTCTGCTCTATTTTCTTCTGCCTTATCATGCTTTACAGCAAGTTGCGTCATTTGTTGGACCATTTGCCTCATACGTGTTAATTGTGCATTTGGATATGCTTGCCTTGGCCTTTTTCTTTGCTCCGATTCTCTCTTTGGACCATATGCTTCATCACATCTACTCCAAAAAAAATTTGGTAATCATCATAAAAAAAAGTTTGACAACCATTTGGGAGAGTAGATACACACCAAAGTGTCTCAATAAAACAGTTATTATTGAAGGGAAGAAAATGCTCCTCGCACATGGATCATCTACACATGCCTTGATAATGATATTGGTGATGGTTCCAATATCAAGTGGCAAGACGAGTGCATATAACACAAAGTATTAGCACTATGGGTAACAAGACAATATAATTATTAGTATTTGGCATTTGCCTGCTGGTTATAAAACTTACCCATAGTCTGCTTCTGTACCAAATGTTAGTTCCAATCAAATAATTTCACTCTCTATTAGGCTTTAACACCTGATTCGCACCAAATGAGCATAATTTCCCTTCAACTTCCTCCTAATATGCTGCAGCTAACAGAAGGTGCGTCAACTCATTATTGACCGACCCGAGACCAAAAGTGTGGTTAATAATGGTCTCAGGGGAGAAGCTGATTATCCTTCCCATGACTGAAAACTCATTAGTTTTTGGGTTAAGATTCCTATAGAAATCCAAAACTAGCTCCAAGCAGAAATCTCCAGGAGGATGCACAAAAATTTACCATTTTTAGTGCTAGATTATTTCTGCTATGGTTTCATCAAATAAACCATCTTCAAAAAATAATTCCATTCTTTTTTTTTTCAATAGGATTTGGACTTCTCCGTCGATTTATTGCGTGAAGCATTAGGAAATGGGTTTTTTTTTGTTGGCCATTTGAAAATGGTGATGAGAGATTTGCTAAAGAGAAAGAAAGAAAAAGATCTTCTTACGGTGTTGTTGGTGGTATTACTGGTCCGCGCATTTCATCAAGTAATGTCTGTTGGGTTTGCAAGACATCATCTTCACAAAAAAATAACACGGAATGGGTGTAGTAGTAGGATCTAACCATCTTATTGGTGAAAAAATAGGCAAATCATGAACTTCCCAAATTTCACCCATGGTAAGCATTGATCTCGTCCAATTTCACTCCTCTATCTGAGGATATGAAAACAGTCGATGCAATAATAATACCCAACAAAGTCGGGGTCGAATTCTACTGAGAGCTATGTGAATGGGCGTTTGTAGTACATATCTTAGCGCGTGAGTTTGTATATCTTAATTTGGACTTTCGCAATATTGGATTTTGTTTGAAAATCTAAGTTAGACTACAACTGTGATTTAAAGAATGAAACTAGGAAATTATTGTTGGTTGTTCTTCAAATGATAAAAAGACCTAGGGCTATGACATTCACCTTGGTATTTGCTTAATGGGTTGTAAACTTTAAAACTTGATTTATTGGTCGGAGTGTATTATAGTTATTAACACTCAAGTACCCACTCAATTTCTCTCGGCCAGAGAGTGATTTTGCCCAATTTGACTTTTTCAAGAATGGTTATTAAACAAAGCAATTGATAATAAGCTCGAATTTTATTATCTCTAGGTTCAACTCTTTAATTTGGCTTATCAATCTCTCGATTGACCCAATTTCTTGCTAGCCATATTTTTCTAGACTAAGTCTCTCTTTCTCAAGTAGAGACCAAGTCAAATAGGCATGAAATAATGTTGAAACCATTAATTCTTCAAATAAAAGAAAGAACAAGGCTGGATAATCAACACCCAACCATAAACAAGCAATAAATCAAACACCAATTAAGTTTACACACTAGGGTTGGGTGACAACCCTAGTAAAAGTCTAGTTACTCATGCTTAAATTAGAAGAAAAAGAAGAAGAAGTTATAAGTAAACTCATGTTAATAATTAAAATGATAAAATCAATATTCAAAAAGCTCAAAATAGCAAAAACTACTAAAAAGAGCAAAAGAAAACGTCTAGAGTGGCCGCTAATTCAAAAGTTGACCTAAAAAAGTGAAACTCTTCTACTCTTACAGTGCTGGAATTTTTGGACAAAAATGCTTTTTCGGAGGTTCTCCAGCCGCACAATTTCATGTGCAATCCACACTTTGCCTCAGCCTGGCAGGAATAGAACCTGCGGCGACATAATTCTGAACTGCGACAACACTTCTCTCTTTATGCGGTTTGAGCATTTCTGAGTGCAACTGCATATTGCTCTTCTGCGGACCATACAAATGTGACTGCGATCGCGTTGCTGTTCTTCTGCGGACGCACAATAATTATATGGTCCATACTTCTGTTGAACTTGAGATGCAGGTTCTCTGAACTTTTCCTCTTGCCCAGTTTCTGCGGCCGCACATGTCACGTGCAGACCGCACTTTGCACTTTTTATGACATGAGTTTCTTCACAATCTGCGGCCACAAATGATAATCTGTGGCCCGTACTTCTGAGCTTCTGAGTTGGATTTCATCTTGGGGGCTCATTTTTCACTATTCCTGTAATTAAGCATATTTTATCAGTTTTCGAGAACATAATTAAACGCTTTTGGACTAAAACAAAAGCAAAAAAGGTGCTAATAAGTAGTCAAAATCCCCACTTATCAACTCCCCAAACTTAAGCTTTCGCTTGTCCTCAAGAAAATAAGTAATTCCCACCTCCACTAGTTAAGAGGTATTTCAGCTAATCGAAGATGCATCAATCACTCATCAATTGAGACCAACAATTACCTACAACACTTATGAATTATTAACAAGCAGTGGGTTGAACTTTTAAGCACAAATAGTTCTAATGTGACACTTGAGCATCAAGATTTGACTTCATTCATCAAGGGAGCTCGCTCTTTCATGTAGCATCAATCTTTCTTGGTCATGATATTCATTTTCTCTTTCTTTTCTTTCTCCATGTTTTGCATCATTACTTTTCGTTGAAATCCCTTCAACTCTTTAACTTATTCACTTTCGTTTTGCATTTTTCCGTTTTTTTATTGTTCTTTTTATCTTTTTATTGACTTTCCTTCCCTTTATTTCTTTTCTCTTTTTATGTCTTGATACCTTTTTCAAACTCCTCGTCTCTCCCTCAAACTTAAGTTTTAGCCAATTATTTCACAAGAGTGTTAAGGAAAGCTGGGGTGCCAAGAGTGGGTCACACAGAACATGTAAAGGCTTGTAACATGGTTATCAATTGAGAAAGGTTTAGACTCAAATGGGTTAAATAGGGATAACAACATTGGTGGGCCATGGAAAATTTCAAGTGGGTCAAGAAGAGCCTACAATCACTTCTCAAGCCAAGCAAAATTTAAAATTTCACCTAGAAACACATTTGGGGCAAGTTCTAGACCATTTTCACGGGTACTCGAACTTGCAACTAGAACATCTCACCTCTCACGTAGTGGGATCGTTAAAGAGGATAGAGTCGATGGCCCACAACGATCATATTCAAGATTGAAAATTACTATGGTTCGACTAAACCACTCGATGATTGCCTAAGTCAACACAAGAGGCACAAAGTCGCTAACTAGAGTTATTTCTTTCCAAAAAATTTATGTTTAACCATAAACACGTAGTTAAGTGTGTGGGTACCAAGTGAAACATGTTTGACTATTTCAGCCTGACTCAATTAGGTCTTCATTATCACTACTATTCTTACCAAAACACCAAAAAAATGGACTCGATCCCTTAAGAAGGTTGTCACACCTTCCATCGTTGGTAAGAGTTACTCGGTTTGCACAAAAAATACCTTTGGAAAGAATCTTGGCATTATGAAAATCAAAGGCTTATTTTTCACGAAAAAATAAAAAGAAGCTACAAAATTAAAAAGAAGCTACTGGATTAAACATAGACTAATAAGAAAAAAGAATAGAGAAGATAAAAAGCAAACTACTGAAAACATAACGAATATACATAATGAGAGGAAAAGAGAGAATATATATATCAAAAGAGAAAAGAGAGAATATCTATACAAAATAAAGAGAATGAAGAAAATATTTTCAGTTATTACAAACCTAATTACAAACCACGGAGGTTTTCCGGACGTGTAATTCTGACCGTGTCCGGGCTTGGGCTTTCGCGGCCGCGTAATATTGAGCGTGGTCCGCATTTATTCACGTCTGAACCTGAGCTGGACCTTGTTTCGCGGGTCGCATATTTTCAACCGCGTGCATGTGAGATTCATTCGCAGCAGCGTAATTTGGACGCGAACCGCTTTCTTCATTTAAGCCCAAATTGCAAAGTCTCTGAAACTCGACAAACGATCTCAGTGGAATTTCAACCGCGGCCGTGCTAGTGATTTCGTGGCTGCCTCTTTATGATGCGATCAGCGTTGGTTTTTTGTGCTCAAAACAGCCTCTCTGAATCTTTATTTTGCTGGGTCGCGTAATAATGGCCGCCTCAGTGTTGACAATTTCGCGGACACCCTTTTCTATCGCGATCCGCGTTCCACAGTATTTGTCCAAACTTGGGTTTTTGTTCAAGTTTGACTCTTTTATGAATTGGTTATGGATTCTTTGGCTCATTTCGAACAAAACCCTGCAAGCAAGGACATTAAGTTAGTTTTCGGGAATACCTTCATGCATTTCTGGCTCAAACCTAAGTAAAAAAGAGCAAACAATACGTTAAATACCTACTTATCACTTCCCCATCTACTTAATCACTGCTCCATGTATTACCAAGGTGTTCATGATGGTAGTTTGGTTTTCCAAGATCTTCTTCAATGTATCCTCTACTATTGGAGGAATCTGGGGTGCCAGAGTGGATGACTGTGCTGCAATAACACTGGATATGTCAGCCAGCTTTGCAGTGGCTGTCTGCATCCAGTTGTTAAGGCTCGCCGGGAGACATGCTGTGCAGATAGTGGATGAGTGGGAATGAGCACCGACTTTGAAGCCGATATGGAACCTGTAATAGGTGCTACTAAAGGGCATGAGGGAGGAGGTGAAGACATAGCTGTTGCACTATCTGGAGGCTATGCTGAAGTAGATGGAACGTCAACTGTCTCAGCAGCTACCCGACGGGCTCGTTAAACTGGCCCGCAGTAGTATGGGGCTAACCCTTATTCTTTGGGTTTCCACCATCCATCAAAGAATACCATGAGAAAGGCTTCTTCGCCCACACCTTTGTGTCAAAATCCCTTGGCTCCATCCCCTTATCTGTAAGGTACTCAGTGATAAAGTTGGAATATGGGCAGGAGGTGTCACATTGCCTGGCGACCACATACATGTTGGCCGACATCACAACACCCACATTGATCGGGTGCTCGACCATAATAGAGGCAACTAGCACTGTCCGCGGAATCGAAAGATTTGTTTTATTTCAGCATAGGTCTAGTCTGCTACATACAAATGTCTGCCATACTTTTTCCTCAAAATTTAGGGTGTTCCGCTGAATAGGAACCCCAACTGTGATCCATGCTGGAGGCGGCCCTAGAGCTTCAAGAATCTTAGTTAGCCATGGGGGAGATGCATCTCCGAGTGCAAACTTTTCCAGGTATTGTACAGGCTCCAAATGCTCAAACCCTAAATAAGCGTTCAGGGTGCTCTAGTCGAATCTTGCCTTCAGATTTCTCACTTTTGTTACCTTGGTCCCTTTCTTTATATGCGCCACATTGGCATAAAATTCCCAGACCAGGTATTCCTTGGCATCTATCACACTCTGGGTGAACCATATCCACCCCTTTCGCTCTCGAAACTGTCTCAACACTAATGTGTTGTATTTATCAAGGTCTTTCAAATTGAACTGACGCTCAAGAGTGAGCGTTCATGCCGGCCACCACTCTCGGAAGTTTGTGAAAACAGCCAGACTAACAAACCTATCTTCCCAAATCTCTTTCTTATTCGACCTCTCAAAGCCGGCTACTCTAGTATCGCCCCCTCGACCATCATATGGGAGATCATCAATATCTACTGTGGTAGTAGGTGCATCTGCGGCATGTGTGGATGAGGGCTCCGAAGCCTGACTGTTACATTCCGAACCCTTAAAAGTGCTCTCAGAGGATGTAGGCTCGTCTCTAAGTTGGTATCTGCCCTGAGGCTGCTGTGGCTGTGATTGCACAGCAGGATGCTCTTGCATTAAGTCGCCTTCCGATGCTTCCCTAGACGAGGAATATGAACTTGATTCGAAGGGCTCGAGCTGTATTCCTCGGCTTGCTATGGCTTTATTACTGATTACTCATTGGAGGGCGAGGGGTAAATTTCTTTTGCCTCTGCCTATGGAAGGTTCACCCCTCCCCTTTGATGTATCACCACGACCACGTGATCTAACCAGTTTCTATAACAAACAACAACAGAAGTCAGTTCTAATTCAAGTGTAGATAAACAGAAAGTCACAGAACAAAACATGTTGCAGGGTGAGGAAGTGCGGTCCGCACAATTGCAAGTGCGGCCGCAGGTCTGATTGTGCAGATCGAACAATTTTAAAGTGTGGCTACCGCAATGAAACTGCGGTCCGCACAATTTTGAGTGCGACCGTAGAATTAAAGTGCGGTCCGCACAATTGAAAGTGTGGCCGCATATGAAACTTTCCAAAAGTTCCAACTCTATGATGACAGATATTGGCCTGATCTGCGACTGCACACACTTTTCTGCGGCCGCGATGAAATTAGTGCGGTCCGCACAATTTTAAGTGCGGTCTGCACAATCATGCCTCACCAACTACCCTAATCTATACTTCTGCGGACCACACAATTCCTTGTGTGGCCGCACATTCAAAAATTCAATCAGGCAAAGTCGTGTAGGTTTTAGATTTATGCACAAACTGGACATGATGATAGAAACTAAACATGATAATCAAACTACCCACTCTCTAAAAAGCAAGTAAGAGTTATCCCACACAATTTAAACCCCACATGGATATGAAATTGACAAATGGTCTAATTAACTAACAAATTGTAAATTAAACTAAGAAAATTGAAGAATCCTAGAAATTATTTGAACATGCAAGTGATGAATTGATGCTAAGGAATGATCACAAATGCGTAATTAGGTGGTAGATGATTGAATCAGATGTATGCAAAATTTTAGCCTTTTTTTAATTTCTCAGAGAATGGAAAGTTTCAACAGTAGCCTTAGGGTTACTATTTATACATAGTGGGCCTGACTAAGGAATCAAGAGATGAGTGTAGCCGCATAATTTCTTCTGTGATCCGCACTCTGTTACATGGTGTTCCACTTCCTTTTGATGATCTGTGGTCCGCATATTTAGCTATGCGGCCGTAGATTTTGGTTCAAACCGCAGAATTCACTGTGCGACCGCACTTTGGCTGTTTCTCTCACAAACAAACTTCAGAGAGTTTGCATTTTTCCATCTCAAGTTGTGCAGTCCACACAGGAATTGTGCGTCCACATTTGCCTTCTGTTGTATCATCCAAAATTGTGCGGTCAACACTTTTTCCATACTTAGCAAATTTTTTTGAGCACAGTTCCTGTAAAGCACACACCTTCCTACAACACACTTCAAATCCAATTAGCACAAAATAAGACCTATCTAAAGAAGAAGAAAAGAAAAAGAAAAAGAAAAAGAAAAAGAAAAAGAAACATGGGTTACCTCCCAAGAAGCGCCCGATTTAACATCGCAACATGATGCAGATAACCATCACTTCAAATAAATCACTGCCACCACGTGGCCATCATCAACTTGTCCCAAGTAATGTTTCACCTGGTGACCATTGACTCGGAATACCTCATCATTTTTGTTATTCAAGTCCAATGCACCAAAAGGTGTCACACCCACAATTTCAAAGGGACCACTCCATTTGGATTTAAGCTTTCCGAGAAACATCTTCAATCGTGAGTTGAACAACAAAACAAGAACACCCACCTTGAACTCCCTATTTCGGATGTATTTTTCATGAAGGTACTTCATTCTTTCTTTTTACAAGGACGACCTTGCATATGCATGGTACAAGAATTCATCTAATTCATTCAAATGTGCAACCTGCAAGTTAGCAACTGCATCCCAATCAAGATTTAACTTTAAATCCCACATGGCCTTGTGCTCGAGTTCCACCGGAAGATGACAAGATTTTCCAAACACCAACCGGTATGGAGACATCCCGATAGGAGTTTTGAAAGTAGTCCGATAAGCCCATTGTGCTTCATCAAGATTCTTTGACCAATCCGTCCGATTAGCATTCACTTTGGAAAAAATACTCTTTATCTCTCGGTTGGAGACTTCCACTTGACTGCTAGCTTAAAGGTGATAGGAAGTCGTAACTTTATGAGTGACACCATACTTTCTAATCAAGGTGTCAAAAGCTTTATTGCAAAAATGCGACCTTCCATTGCTTATGATAGCCCGTGGAGTACCAAATCTTGTGAAGACGTTCTTCTTCAAAAATGCCACCACACTTCTTGCTTCATTATTGGCTAGAGCAATGGTCTCAACCCATTTAGACAAATAATCAACCGCGACCAAGATGTAGGTGTTTCCACAAGAACTCACAAAGGGGCCCATCAAGTCAATACCCCACATATCAAAGATATCAGTCTCCAAAATGGTAATGAGAGGCATTTCATTTTTCTTTGAGGTTCCACCTGCCCTTTGAAATTTATCACAACTCTTGACTAGATCACTTGCATCCTTGTAAAAAGTGGGCCAATAGAAACCGCAACTTAGCAGTTTGGCCGCCGTTCTTGCTCCACCATGGTGACCACCATACTGCTAAGAGTGACAAGCCACAAGAATTTCAACTTGTTCCTCCTCTGCTACTCATCTTCTAATCACTCCATCCGTACAAATCTGGAAAAGGTACGGTTCATCCCAATAATAGTCTTGACAATCCCGTTTGAGCTTCTTCCTTTAGTTTGAAGAGAAATCATCCAGGATGATACCACTTACAAAAAAATTTGCTACATCCAAAAACCATGGCATCTCTTTCATTGAAATGGCTAAGATTTTCTCATCGGGGAAGGAGTCATTGATTTCAAGGCCATCATGCAGCCTCCCCTCCTCCTCCAAACGAGCCAAGTGGTCCGCCACTTGGTTTTCACTTCTTTTTCGGTATTGGATGTCTATATCAAACTCTTGCAACAAAAGCACCCATCTGATCAACCGGGATTTAGAATCTTTTTATCTCATAACATAACAAAGTGCCGCATGATCCGTGTGGACAATCACTTTTGCACCCATCAAGTACGGGCGAAACTTCTCAATAGAAAACACAATGGCAATGAGCTCTTTTTTGGTAACAATGTAATTGACTTGGGCATCATTCATGGTCTTACTAGCATAGTAGACTGGATGAAAGATCTAGTTTATATGTTTCCCCAAAACTACTCCAAACGCCACATCACTAGCATAACACATAAGCTCAAAAGGGATGCTCCAATTAGGAGCGGTGATAATGGGAGTAATTTTCAACTTGAACTTGAGAAATCCAAATGCTCTCATGCAATAATCATTGAAATGAAATTTAGCATCTTTCTCCAAAGGTTTGCACAAGGGGTTCACCACTTTGGAAAAATCTTTTATGAAACGTCGGTAGAACCCCGCATGACCCAAGAAACTTCTCACGTCCTTCACGGATGTTGGAGGTGGAAGTTTAGAAATCACCTCTATTTTCTCCTTGTCGACCTCTATCCCCTTCTTTGAAATCTTGTGGCCAAGGACAATACCCTCCTCGACCATGAAATGGCATTTCTCCCAATTCAACACCAAGTTCATTTCTTTACACTATGCCAATACCTTATCCAAATTTTACAAGAAATCATCAAAGGAATCCCTGACTACCGAAAAGTCATCCATGAAGACTTCAAGTTAGTCCTCTACTATATCCGTAAAGATCACCATGATACACCGTCGAAAAGTCGCCGATGCATTGCATAAGCCAAATGACATCCGCTTGAAAGAAAAAGTGCCATAGGTACAAGTGAAAGTTGTTTTCTCTTGATCTTCCAGGGAAATAATGATTTGATTATAGACCGAATATCCATCTAGAAAGTCATAGAACGCCCGTCTGGCCAACCTATCAAGCATTTGGTCAAGAAAGGGTAGTGGGAAATAGTCTTTCCCTGTGACTTTGTTTAGCTTCTGATAGTCCATACACACTCTCCATCCGGTTACAATTCTTGTTGTAATCAACTCGTTCTTATCATTAGTGACCACATTTATGCCCCCTTCTTCGAAACACACTGCACCGGAGAAGTCCACGAACTGTCAGAAATGGGGTAGATGTGTTGACCCAAAAAGTCATATCTCATTTTTACAAGTCAAACAATGTTCCGAGGCCTTGAAAACCTCCTTTTATTTAATCTCGTTTTGCATGCGCAGCCTGGGCGTATAGCTGGGAAGCTTTTATATGAAAAACTGCGAAAAATGCTAGTTTTGTCTTTAAAATTGAATTTAAGTTGACTTCGGTCAACATTTTGGGTAAATGGACCCGGACACGTGATTTGACGGTCTTGAAGGGTTTGTAGGAAAATATGGGACTTGGGAGTATGCCCGGAATCGAATTCCGAGGTCCCAAGCCTGAGAAACGAATTTTTGAAAGAAATTGTTTTACTGAAAATATAAGAGTTTTTGGAAATTTGGTTATATTTGAAATTTATGGTATCGGGCCCGTATTTTGGTTCTGGAGCTCGGTACAGGTTCAATATGATAATTATGAGATGTCTGTAAAATTTGGTAAGGAACGGAGGTCGTTTGACGTGATTCGGACCCGTATTTTTAAAATTTGAAACTTTGAAAGTTTTGAGATGTTTCTTTGATTTCTATGCTCAATTCGTTGTTTAAGATGTTATTTTGGCGATTTGATCGTACGAGTAAGTCCATAGGATGTTTTTGAAGTTGTGTACGTGTTTGGTTTGGAGCCCTGAGGGCTCGGGTGAGTTTCGGATAGGCATCAGGGTGTCTTTGCTGTTGCTGGTGCACGACTATTTTGTGCATTGCGTTCGCACCCCTATGAACGCGAACACATAGAGTAAAATAGGTGGGGGGTCATTTTGTTCTATGCAAACGCACTCCCCAGATGCAAACGCATAGAGTAAAATAGGTGAGGGTTCATTTTTTTCTATGCGAACGCACCCCCCAGATGCGAACGCATAGAGTAAAATAGGTAGGGGGTCATTTTGTTCTATACGAATGCACCCCCAGATGCGAACTCATAGAGTAAGTGTCCAGTTTTTTTTAAAACAGAAGCAAGTCGGGATTTTAGCCATTTCTCATATTTTCAAAACCAAGGTAGCTTAGGGGCGATTTTGGAGAGAGACTTCACTACAAATTCATAGGTATGTACTCTTAGACTCATTTTCTTCCATTTCCATTAACACCCATTAGATTTCTAGGCCTAAATCATGTTCTTAAGGGTAGAAAATTAGGGATTTGGGTAGAGTTGGGGCTTTTTGTATAATTAGAATTTAGACCTTGTTTTGGGGTAGAATTTCAAAACTAAATACATATTCGGGCTCGTGGGTGAATGGGTGATCGGGTTTTGGTCCGAACCTCGTGTTTTGACCAAGTAGGCCCGGGGTCAATTTTTGACTTTTTGGGAAGAATGATAGGAAATCTGTAATTAAGTATTGGAATTAAATTATTTAGCGTTTATTGATGTTATTGAGTCAATTATGTCTAGATACAATTGATTTGGAGTCGAGTTCAAAAGGAAAAGCGGTGATTGAGGCTTGATTTTGGTCGTGGAAGTAGAGGTAAGTGTTTGGCCTAACTTTATCTTGAGGGAATAGGTGTTGAGTCTTATTTGCTATGTGTTTATACCATGTTAAACGTATAGGCAAGGTGACGAGTACCTATACGCTGTTGTCAAGCACGCCCGTGAGTCAAAATTTATGAATTATGTGATTTTCCTTGATATTTACTGTGTTATATCTTGAATTTTATTTTAGTGGGTGTTCATTCGGTGGAAATTATTGGTAATGGATATTTTTGAGTATTTGTTCGGTTAAGGAATCTAATGTAAAGATATGTACTTAAGAGAGATTGGTTATAGCTGTGTCCTTTGCCGGGATAGTGATATTTCTTACTATTGTTCCCTTGCCGGGATGTTATGATTTATGATTCATATTGTTGATTTTTCCTTGCCAAAATTCTGCTATTGATATTGTTTGAGTGAGGAAGAGTGTAAAGCACGAAGGGTGATTCCGTGTGTTGATTAATGTGAGGATGAGAGTGTAAAAGCACGAAGGATGATGACGTGCCACATTATGATATTAAAAGCACGAAGGTTGATGCCATGCCATTTCTATTTATTAATTGGTGAGGATGAGAGTAAAAGAATGTAGGGTGATGTCGTGCACTTGCTTTTATATTATTATTTGGTGAGGATGAGAGTAAAATCACAAAAGGTGATGCCGTGCACTGTTTTCTCTGTGATTGTTATTTCCTGCTGTTACTTAGATAATTGAACTGTTGTCTTATTTCGTTATTTCTGATTGTTTTCCCCCAGCATGTTTCGCCTTTTCCCTTGTACTTAACTTGTTATTCTTATTGTTATTATTTCTTCCGAATACTATTAAATTGCACAGGTTGTCTTGATTGTCGTGTCCTAGCCTCATCACTACTTTGTCGAGGTTAGTCTTGACACTTACTCAATACATGGGGTCGATTGTACTGATACTACACCTGCACATATTTTGTTGTGCATATCCCGGTACCGGACCATTTGGACATTAGAGCTAGGAGGCTGCCGTTAGTCTAGTCGGAGACACCAAGGTAGTCCTGCAGGCGTCCGCAGGCCTTGGCGTCCCCTTCTACTTCTTTATTTCTGTTCTAGTTAATTAAAAAACAGATGTATTTGGTTCTTTCAGACCATTACATGTATTATTCGTAGATAGTCCGTGATATTGTGACTCCAAAGATCTGGGATTTGGTTGTTTTGGTATTTCGAAAAAGCAGTGGATTGAGTTATAGATATATAGTCTATTTCATTTTCATACTTTTATTTATGCAAAAGGTTGTATTTCACCCGTATTCGTCTAATAATTAAGGTTTAATGAAAATTTGAATATTCACGTTGGCTTGCCTAGCGAGTTCAGTGTTAGGCGCCATCACGGTCCTGACGGTGGGAATTTCGGGTCGTGACAAGTTGGTATCAGATCACTAGGTTGCATAGGTCTCACAACTCATGGACAAGCTTAGTAGAGTCTGAGGGCTCGGTACAGAGACGTCTGTGCTTATCCCTCAGAGGCTACAGAGCCTAGGAATGACTTCACATCTATTCTTCTCCGTCGTGTGATTTGAATTCTCAATGCTAACTGAATTTTTACTCTATTGTCTCGCAGATGGAGAGAACACATGCTTCTTCATCCACTGACCAGCAACTCGAGCCTCCAGTTGCAGCTCCTACAAGGGGCCGAGGCAGGGGCAGAGCTCAGGCCAGAGCAGCAGCCCCAGTGCCGGAGCCTCAGGTAGAGTTTGTTGATGAGCTTCCTTCCTAGACAGCCCCGCTTGGGCCAACGCAGGTCCCCGAGGGGTTCATTGCCACCCCAGTACTCCAGGATGCTATGGTCCACCTAGTGGGCGTCATGGAGAGTGTTGCTTAGGCAGGTTTGTTTCCTGTAGCATCACCCGTCTCTCAGGCTAGGGGAGGAGCCCAGACTTCGGCTACACGCACTCCGGAGCAGTTGGATCCTCAGTTTCAGGCTCCAGTAGCTCAGCCAGCTGAGGTAGTTCATCCGGGTATTATGGCACAGACCGGTGATGGAGCAGCTATGTCTGCTGATGCTTTGTGGAGGTTGGACATGTTCACCAAGCTTTTCACTACTACTTACAACGGTGCATCTTCAGTGGATCCTCAGGATTACTTAGACAGTTTCTATGAGGTTCTTCAGAACATGGGGATCGTGGAGACCAATGGGGTCGATTTTGCTACTTTCCGCCTTTCTGGTCCCGCCAAGACTTGGTGGAGGGATTATTGCTTGACCAGACCAGCAGGATCTTCGCCCTTGTCTTGGGCCCAGTTCTTCGATTTGTTCTTGGAGAAGTTTCTTCCAGTCACCCAGAGAGAGGATCTCTAGAGGCAGTTTGAGCGTCTCCAGCAGGGTTCTATGACAGTTACACAGTATGAGACCCGATTCATCACTTTGGCCCGACATGCTATCATGATACTCCCCACCGACCGAGAGAGGGTGAGGAGGTTTATTGAGGGGCTAGCTCAGCCGATTAGACTACAGATGGCCAGAGAGACAGGCAGTGATATTTCATTTCAGGAGGCGGCCAATATGGCCAAGCGAGTCGAGATGATCTTATTATAGGGTACTGGCCAGGGGTCTGACAAGAGGCCTCATCATTTTGGCCAGTTCAGTGGTGCCTCATCTGGAGGCAGGGATTCTTTTGGTAGGGGTCATCCTCCTAGACCCTTTCAGTCAGCACTCCAGGTATCCCGCAGTGCACCACCAATTCCTATCAGTGCACCGCCGCTCTAGAGTTTTCAGAGTGGTTAGTCCGGTTGACAGGGACAGTTTCAGGGCCAGCAATCTCAGCAGCCGAGATCCTGTTATACTTGTGGTGGCCCGAGGCACATTGCTAGATTTTGCCCCCAAGCCTCTAGTGGTTCTCAGCACCAGAGTTCCCGTGCTATGATTCTCGTAGTAGGTGCTCCACCACCCCCTCAGCCAGCTAGGGGTGGAGGTTGAGGTGCTAGGGGTGGGGCCAGATAGTTAGAGGTGGAGGTCATGCTATTAGAGGTAGAGGACAGTCCGCAATAGGTCGACCCAGAGATGTTCAGATTGGTAGGGCCCAACCCCATTGTTATGCTATTCCCGCCAGGCTTGAGGCTGAGGCCTCCGATGCAGTCATTACAAGTATGGTTTCAGTTTGCAGCAGGGATGCTTCAGTTTTATTTGACCTGGGGTCCACATATTCCTACATGTCCTCATATTTTGCTCCTTATCTGATTATGCCTCGTGATTCCCTGAGTGCTCCTGTATATGTATCTACACTGGTGGGTGATTCTATTTTGGTAGATCGAGTCTACCGTTCATGTATAGTGGTTATTGGTGGTCTGGAGACCAGAGTAGATCTTCTACTCCTTGATATGGTCGATTTCGATGTTATTTTGGAGATGGATTGTTTGTCCCCCTACCATGCTATTCTGGACTGTCATGCCAAGACTGTGACCTTGGCCTTGCCGGGAGTGCCTCAATTGGAGTGGAGAGGGGCTCCTGGCCATTCTTCCAGCAGGGTTATCTAATATATGAAGGCTTGGCGCATGGTTGAGAAGAGGTGTTCTGCTTATTTGGCTTATGTTCATGGTTCTAGTGCCGAGGTTCCTTCTATGGAGTCTGTGCCCATAGTCCGTGAGTTTCCAGAGGTATTCCCTGCAGACCTGCCGGGTATGCCACCCTAAAGGGATATTGACTTTTGCATTGATTTGGCTCCGGGCACTCAACCCATTTCTATTCCGCAATATCGTATGGCCCCACCATAGTTAAAGGATTTGAAAGAACAGTTGCAGGATTTGCTTGATAATGGCTTCATTAAGCCTCGTGTCTCGCCTTGGGGTGCATCAGTGATGTTTGTTAAGAAGAAGGATGGGTCGATGCGGATGTGTATAGATTATCGACAATTGAACAAGGTGACCATCAAGAACAAGTATCCATTGCCGCGAATTGATGATTTGTTTGATCAGCTTCAGGGTGCCAAGGTATTTTCGAAGATCGATTTGAGATCTGGCTACCATAAGTTGAGGATTAGGGCATCTGATGTACCTAAGATAGATTTTCGCACTCGGTATGGGAATTATGAGTTCTTAGTGATGTCATTTGGGTTGACGAATGCCCCAGTAGATTTTATGGAATTGATGAACCGAGTGTTCAAGCCTGATCTGGATTCCTTCGTGATTGTATTCATTGATGATATTCTGATTAATTCCCGCAGCCGGTAGGAGCACGAGCAGCACCTTCGAGTAGTTCTTCAGACTTTGAAGGACAATAAGTTGTATGCTAAATTTTCTAAGTGTGAGTTCTAGTTGAGTTCAGTTGCATTCCTGGGTCATGTTGTATCAGCAGAGGGTATCTAGGTAGATCACAAGAAGATTTCGACAGTCAAGGATTGGTCTAGGCCCATATCAGCTACGGAGATTCGGAGTTTCTTGGGCTTAGCAGGCTACTATCGTTGGTTTGTGGAGGGCTTTTCATCTATTGCAGCCCTGATGACCAGGTTGACTCAGAAGGATGCCCAGTTCAGGTGGTCAGATGAGTGTGAGGCGAGCTTTCAGAAGCTTAAGATAGACTTGATCACGACGCCGATGTTGGTTTTGCCCTCAGGTTCAGGGACATATACTGTGTATTATGATGCATCTCAGGTTGGACTTGGTGCAGTATTGATGCAGGATGGCAAGGTTATTGCATATGCTTCGCGTCAGTTGAAGATCTACGAGAAGAATTATCCAGTTCATGATTTGGAGTTAGCAGCCATTTTTCACGCGCTGAAGATTTGGAGGAATTCTTTATATGGCATGCCTTGTGAGGTGTTCACGGATCACACAAGTTTGCCATATTTGTTCAGAGGAGCGTATCACCATGGATTTCGTAGTTGGGCTCCTACAGACTCAGAGGAAGTTTGATGCGGTATGAGTCATTGTGGATAGGCTGACCAAGTCAGCGCATTTCATTCTTGTGGCAGTTTCCTATTCTTCGGAGAGATTGGCAGAGATCTACATTAGGGAGATTGTTCGCCTTCATGGTGTGACCGTGTATATTATTTCTGACAGAGGTACACAATTTACCTCGCATTTCTGGAGGGCATTTTAGCGTTAGTTGGGCACGAGGGTTGAGTTGAGCACAACATTTCATCCTCAAACGGACGGACAGTCCGAGCGTACTATTCAGATTTTGGAGGATATGCTACGAGCCTGTGTTATTGACTTTGGAGGCTCTTGGGATCAGTTCTTGCCATTAACTGAGTTTGCCTACAACAACAACTATCGATCGAACATTCATATAGCTCCTTATGAGGCATTGTATGGTAGGCGGTGTCGGTCGCCGGTTGGGTGGTTTGAGCCGGGAGATGCTCGGTTGTTGGGTACGGAGTTAGCTTGGATAAGGTTAAGATCATTCAGATAGATTTCGTACGGCGCAGTCCAGGCAGAAGAGTTATGCCGACCGCAGAGTTCGTGATTTGGCATTCATGGCTGGGGAGCGGGTATTGCTTCGGGTATCGCCCATGAAGGGCGTGATGAGATTTGGGAAGAAGGGCAAACTAAGGCCTGGATTCATTGGTCCATTTGAGATTCTTGATAGAGTGGGAGAGGTGGTCTACAGACTTGTGTTGCCACCGAATTTATCAGCTGTGCATCCAGTGTTTCATGTGTCTATGCTCCGGAAGTACCACGAAGATCCAGCCCATGTATTATTTCAGCAGTGTCCAGTTGGACAAGGATTTGACCTTTGAGGAGGAGCCGGTTGCCATATTAGACTGGCAGGTTCGTCAGTTGAGATCGAAGAGTTATCCTTTGGTTCATGTCCAGTGGAGAGGTCAGCCTGCCGAGGCAGATACCTGGGAGTCTGAGTCCGATATGCGGAGCCGATATCCCCATCTTTTCCCGGATTCAGGTACTTTTCTATGTCCGTTCGAGGACGAACGATTGTTTTAGAGGTGGAGAATTTAATGACCCAAAAAGTCATCTCTCATTTTTACAAGTCAAACAGTGTTCCGAGGCCTTGAAAACCTCCTTTTATTTCACCTCGTTTTGCGTGCGCAGCCTGGGCGTACAGCCGGGAAGCTTTTATATGAAAAACTGAGAAAAATGTAGTTTTGTCTTTAAAATTAAATTTAAGTTGACTTTGGTCAATATTTTGGGTAAACGGACCCGGACACGTGATTTGACGGTCCCGGAGGGTCCGTAGGAAAATATTGGACTTGGGCGTATGCCCGGAATCGAATTCTGAGGTCCCAAGCCCGGGAAATGAATTTTTGAAAGAAATTGTTTTACTGAAAATATAAGAGTTTTTGGAAATTTTGTTATATTTGAAATTTATGGTATCGGGACTTTGGTTCCGGAGCCCGGTAAAGGTTCAATATGATAATTATGAGATGTCTGTAAAATTTGGTCAGGAACGGAGGTCGTTTGACGTGATTCGGACCCGTATTTGTAAAATTTGAAACTTTGAAAGTTTTGAGATGTTTCTTTGATTTCTATGCTCAATTCGTTGTTTAAGATGTTATTTTGTCGATTTGCTCGCACGAGTAAGTCCGTAGGATATTTTTGAGGTTGTGTACATGTTTGGTTTGGAGCCCCGAGGGCTCGGGTAAGTTTCGGATAGGCGTCGGGGTGATTTCTACTTAGAAAATCTGGTGTCTTTGCTGTAGCTGGTGCACAACTATTTTGTGCATTGCGTTCGCACCCCTATGAACGCGAACACATAGAGTAAAATAGATGGGGAGTCATTTTGTTCTATGCGAACGCACCCCCCAGATGCGAACGCATAGAGTAAAATAGGCGGGGGTCATTTTGTTCTATGCGAACGCACCCCCCAGATAAGAACGCATAGAGTGAAATAGGTGGCGGGTCATTTTGTTCTATGCGAACGCACCCCTAGATGCAAACACATAGAGTAAGTGTCCAGTTTTTTTTTAAAATAGTAGCAAGTCGGGATTTTAGCCATTTCTTCATATTTTCAAAACCAAGGTAGCTTAGGGGCGATTTTGGAGAGGGACTTCACTACAAATTCATAGGTATGTACTCTTAGACTCATTTTTTTCCATTTTCATTAACACCCATTAGATTTCTAGGCCTAAATCATGTTCTTAAGGGTAGAAAATTAGGGATTTGGGTAGAGTTAGGGCTTTTTGTAAAATTTGAATCTAGACCTCGTTTTAGGGGTCGGATTTCAAAACTAAATACATATTCGGGCTCGTGGGTGAATGGGTGATCGGGTTTTGGTCCGAACCTCGTGTTTTGACCAAGCGGGCCCGGGGTCGATTTTTGACTTTTTGGGAAGAATGATAGAAAATCTGTAATTAAGTATTGGAATTAAATTATTTAGCATTTATTGATGTTATTGAGTCAATTATGTCTAGATACAATTGATTTGGAGTCGATTTCAAAAGGAAAATCGGTGATTGAGGCTTGACTTTGGTCGTGGAAGTCGAGGTAAGTATTTTACCTAACTTTAGCTTGAGGGAATAGGTGTTGAGTCTTATTTGCTATATTTTTATACCATGTTCAACGTATATGTGAGGTGAGGAGTACCTATATGCTGGTGTCATGCACGCCCGTGAGTCGGAAATTATGAATTATGTGATTTTCCTTGATATTTACTGTGTTATAGCTTGAATTTCACTTTAGTAGTTGTTCATTCGGTGGAAATTCTTGGTAATGGATATTGTTGAGTAATTGTTCGATTAAGGAATCTTATGTAAAGATATGTACTTGAGAGAGATTGGTTATAGTTGTGTCCCTTGCCGGGATAGTGATATTTTTTACTGTTGTTCCCTTGCTGGGATAGTGATATTTTTTACTGTTGTTCCCTTGCCGGGATGTTATGATTTATGATTCATATTGTTGATTTTTCCTTTCCAAACTTCTGCTATTGATATTGTTTGGGTGAGGAAGAGTGTGAAGCACGAAGGGTGATGCCGTGTATTGATTATTGTGAGGAAGAGTGTAAAGCATAAATGGTGATGCCGTGTATTGATTATTGTGAGGATGGGAGTGTAAAAGCATGAAGGGTGATGCCGTGCCACGTTATGATATTAAAAGAATGAAGGGTGATGCTGTGCCGTTTCTATTTATTAATTGGTGAGGATGAGAGTAAAAGAATGTAGGGTGATGCTGTGCACTTGCTTTTATATTATTATTTGGTGAGGATGAGGGTAAAAGCACGAAGGGTGATGCCGTGCACTGTTTTCTTTGTGATTGTTATTTCCTGCTGTTACTTAGATAATTGAACTGTTGTCTTATTTTGTTATTTCTGATATCTGATATTGTTTTCCCCTAGCATGTTTCCCCTTTTTCCTTGTACTTAACTGGTTATTCTTGTTGTTGTTATTTCTTCCGAATATTATTAAATTGCACATGTTGTCTTGATTGTTGTGTCCTAGTCTCGTCACTACTTTGCCGAGGTTAGGCTCGACACTTACTCAGTATATGGGATCGGTTTTACTGATACTACACCTGCACATATTTTGTTGTGCGGATCCCGGTACAGGACCCTTTGGACATTAGAGCTAGGAGGCTGCCTTCAGTCCAGTCGGAGACACCGAGGTAGTCCTGCAGGCGTCCTCAGGCCTTGGCGTCCCCTTCTACTTCTTTATTTCTTTTCTAGTTAATTCAGAAATAGATGTATTTGCTTCTTTCATACCATTACATGTATTATTCGTAGATAGTCCGTGATATTGTGACTCCAAAGATCTGGGATTTGGTTGTTTTGGTATTTCGAAAAAGCAGTGGATTGAGTTATAGATACATAGTCTGTTTCATTTTCATACTTTTATTTATGCAAAATATTTTATTTCACCTGTATTCTCTAATAATAAAGGATTAATGAAAATTTGCATATTCACGTTGGCTTGCCTAGCAAGTTCAGCTTTAGACGCCATCACGGTCCCGACGGTGGGAATTTCGTGTCGTGACAGTAGACAACCCTGGCATCTAACCACTTTATGATCTCCTTTTTGAACACATCTTGCATGGCTTCATTGAGTCTCCTTTGATGTTCAATGGAGGATTTTTCATCTTCCTACAAATCAATCTTGTGCATGCAAAATGCAGAGCTTATTCGCCGAATATCCGCCAAAGTCCACCCAATAGCTTTCTTCCTCTTGTGGAACACTGCCAATGTAGAGTCAACCTACACGTTAGTCAAACAAGAGGAAAGAATAACCGATAAAGTAGAGAAAGGGCCAAGGAATTCATACCAGAGATGTGGAGGTAATGTCTTCAACTCCAAGATAGGAGGCTTTTCAATTGAAGGCTTTGTAGGAGGAGTTTTCCTATTCTCAAGATCCAAGGAAAGTTTCCGAGGTGCATAATTGTATGAACCCATCCCTTTCAAATAATTAACACATTACATGAAGCCATCCATTTCATCATCATCAAAATTGAGAAAAACGGCCTCCAACATATCACCCACATTAATCGTGGCACTTGTATCATCAATAATCACATCGGTCACCAAGTCCACGAACGAACACACTTCATTGCTATTCGGTTGCCTCATAGATTTGCACACGTGGAACACCACCTTTTCATCACCCACCCGGAAAGTGAGTTCACCAACTTCCACATCAGCAAGAGCCTTTCTTGTAGCAAGGAAAGGTCTACCAAGAATAATCAGCACCTCATATTCCACTGCACAATAAAGAATAACAAAATCTGCCGGGAGAATGAACTTGTCAATTCGAACCAATACATCCTCAATCACCCCCAACGGTCTCTTCATTATACGATTGGCCTTTTGTAATCTCACAGATGTGGGTCTTGGTTGCCCAATTCCTAATGTCTTGAAAACCGAATAGGGCATCAAGTTGATACTCGACCCAAGGTCACAAAGAGATTTTGCAAACTCAGCACTTCCAATTGTACAAGGAATTATAAAAGCACTGGGATCTTCCAACTTAGGAGCCATTGAATGCACAATTGCACTCACTTGGTGACTGCCTTTGATAGTTTCAAAATTTATCGATCTCTTCTTTGTGACCAAGTCCTTCATAAACTTTGAATATCGGGGCATTTTCTCCAAAGCTTCAACTAATGACACATTTCTTGGCAAGCCTTTGAGGATAGGGAGGAGGTGGCTTAGGCAATGGTGCCTTAGATTTTTGCACTACCTATTCCGATATGTCAATAACATGATCCCTAGACGGGTTCACATCCTCTTGAGTCTCTTACACCGTGTCATCAATATCAATCTACACTTCATCATTTGTTTGAACCATATTGTTTGGGATCTCCTCTTCTTCTACCACTTACTCATCATCCACAAGTTTCCTTTGACTTGAGGTAGGTGCATTCCCACCTCTTCCATTTCTTGTAGTAACGGACATGGCATGCCTCATAGTGTTTCTACCCTTCGGGTTCACCACCGTATCACTTGGTAGTGCCCCCTTAGGACGAGAATTTAAAGCTTGAGAGATTTGACCCATTTGCACTTCTATGTTACGAATTGATGTTTTATGTGAAGCAATTTGGGCATCAGAATGGGAATTCTTCTCCATCATTTGATTGAACATGTTCTCAATACGACCCATTTCATTTTTGGAGGAACTAGGACCATGAGAAGGATAAGGAGGTGGGTTGCTCGGTTGTTGGTATATCAGGGTCCTTTGAGAACACGACCCCCGATTTCCTTGGTTTTTGTTCCACCCGCCTTGGTTGTTGCCTCCACAATTTCCTTGAGTATTATTGTTATGCCAATTCCCTTGGTTATTGCCTCCATATAATTGCCTTGATTTTTTCCACTATTCCAATTACCTTGGTTGCTAGAATTCCAATTGCCTTGATTATCCGAAGGTCTCCATTGTTGTTGACTAGGGCCTTGGTAGTTGTTTCATTGCCCTTGAAAGTTTTTCACGTATTGGACCTTTTATTATTGATCATTGTAAGAAACTCCTTGACCAACCCCACTATTATCTTGCACAAAATTGTCCACTCTTTGTTGCACTTGTGGACTTCGTGTTCTTCTCTTGTTTACTATCATATTGACTCCCTCCATAACATTGACTCGCCTCAGGTTTTGCACTTGTTGAAGTTGAGCCTTTGCTAATTGGTTCATGGTGGTTGTCAACTCGACTATTGCTTTCCTATGGTCATGTAACTCTTTATGAAGAAGAATCACATTTCGATCACCTGTGGATCATTGGATCTAGATTGCCACGCCGATGAAGTATCGGCCATCTCATCCAAAATATCATACTCCTCTGCATAAAGCGTAGTCATGAAGTTCCCACCGACAAGTTGATTCACTACACATTGGTTGATGGTATTGATCCCCTGATAGAAAGTTTGTTGAAACATGTTCTCCGTCATATCATTGTTGGGGAACTCTTTCACCATTGTCCTATATCTTTCCCATATTTCATGTAGTGGTTCATTAGGATCTTTCTTGAATTCTAGAATTTCATCTCGAAGAATGGCCACGTGCCCGGGAGAGAAGTACTTTGAAATAAATTTCTTCGCTAGTTCATCCCAAGTACGAATGGAATGATTTGGAAAATGTTCCAACCAATCTAAAGCTTTCCCCTGTTGAGATAAGGGAAAAAACCTTAGCCTCAAAAAATCCTCGGAGACATTTGTTTGTTTGCTTCCCAACACGTATCAACGAACCCCTTCAAATGTTTATATGAATTTTGACCCAGTGCACCGGTGAAGATCCCTCATTTCTTGAGCGAAGTGAGCATCGTGTTGGTTATTTGAAAGTTTCCCGCCCTAATACGGGGTGGGAATATAGCCCTTTCATACCCTTCATTTGGCAACACCCGGTGTGGATCCACTTGTTGTGGAGGTGGGGGTGGAACGGGAACATTTTCTTGAGGCGGTCGCCCTCGTCTATTGGCTTGAGTTTAAGAGGGACCTCATCCATTGCATCATCATCAACATCCACATCCCCCGCGGTTATGTTTCTGAGCTCATTGTTTGCCATGATTGCACATACAATACTCACACGTTAGTAAAAAGGAAGGAAAATAAGATATTCCAAAAACACACCTAAATATATAGCTAACACCGTCTCAAGTACCCACTCAATTCCTCTCGGTCAGGGAGTGAATTTTCCCAATTTAGATTTCTCAAGAATGGGTATTGAACAAAGCAGTTGATAATAAGCTCAAGTCGGGTTTTACTATATCTAGGTTCAAATATTTCATTGAGCTTATCAATCTCTCGATTGACCCAATTTATTGCTAGCAAAGTTTTCCTAGACTAAGTCTCTCTTTCTCAAGTAGATACCAAGTCAAATAGGCATGAAATAATGTTTTCAACTATTAAAATTCTCCAAATAAAAGCAACAACAAGGCTAGATAATCAACACCCAATCATAAACAAGCAATAAATCAAACACCCATTACGTTTACACACTAGGGTTGGGTCACAACCCTAGTAAAAGTCTAACTACTCATGCTTAAATTATAAGAAAAATAAGAAGAAGTGATAATTAAACCCATACTACTAATCAAGATGATAAAATCAATATTCAAAATAGCAAAAACTACTAAAAAGAGCAAAAGAAAATGTCTAGAGTGGATGCTGATGTCAAAAGTTGACCTTAAAAAGTGAAATTCTTCTATTTATACAGTGCTAGAATTTTCAAAAAAAATGGCCTTTCAGAGGTTTTATGGCTGCACAAATTCCATGTGCAGTCCGCCCTTTGCTTCAGCTTGGCAATAATGGAAACTTGCGGCCGCAAAATTCTAAACTGTGGCCCCACTTCTCTCTTTCTGTGGTCCACGCATTTCTGCATGCGGCTGCACATTGCTCTTCTGAGAACCGCACAAATGTGACTGTGACCGCGTAGCTGTTCTTCTACGGCCGCACAATAATTGTGCGGTCCGCACTTCTGTTGAACTTGAGATGTAGGTTTCTGAAGTTTTGCTCTTGCCTAGTTTCTCGGGACGCACATGAATTGTGCGGTCCGTACTTCTGTTGAACTTGAGATGTAGGTTCTCTGAACTTTTGCTCTTGCCTAGTTTCTGGGGCCGCACATGTCATGTGCGGACCACACATTGCACTTGTCTCTGATAGGAGTTTCTTCACAAATTGCGACCGCAGATGATAATCTATGGTCCACACTTATGACCTTCTGTGTGTGTTTTTGTCCTTGAGTTCAGATCACTCCTTCTTGAGTTGGGTTTAATCTTGGGGGTTCATTTTCCACTATTCCTACAATTAAGCATATTTCATCAGTTTTCGGGAACACAATTAAATGCTTTTGGACTAAAATGAAAGCAAAAAAGGTGCTAGTAAGTAGTCAAAATCCCCACTTATGACACATCATATTAGAAAACTCACAACCAAGAGAAGAATTATACGTTGTATTCCGTATATTAATATACTCACCTCTGCGAAACTCCCCTTCCATTGTTTCTTGCATCATGCTCATCATATCTGCTCTATTTTCTTCTGCGTATCATGCTTTACAACAAGTTGCGCCATTTGCTAGACCAATTGCCTCATCAGTGTAAGTTGTGCATTTGGAAATGCTTGCCTTGGCCTTTCTCTTTGCCCTGATTCTCTCCTTAGACCATTTGTTTCATCACATCTACTCCAAAAAAATTGGTAATCATCATAGAATAAATTGTGACAACCGTTTGGGGGAGTGAATACACACCAAAGTGTCTCAATAAAGTAGTTATTGTTGAAGGGAAGAAAATGCTCCTCGCACTTGGATCATCTACACATGCCTTGATATTGATATTGATATTGATGATGGTTCCAACATGAAGTGTCAGACAAGTACATATGGCATAAATCAGTAGCACTCTGGGTAACAAGACAATAGAATTATTAGTATTTGGCATTAGCCTGCTGGTTAAAAATCTTACCCATAGTCTTCTTCTGTACCCTAAGTTATTTCCAATCAAATACTTCTGCTCTCTATTAGGTTCTAACACCCGATTCACACCAATATGGGCATAATTTCGCTGCAACTTCTTCCTAATATGGTGCAGCTAACAGAAGGTGCGTCAACTCATTACCGACTGACTCGAGACCAAAAATGTGGTAAATGGTCTAAGGGGAGAAGATGATTCTCCTTCCCAGGAATGAAGATTCATTGATTTCTTGGTTAAGATTCCTATAGAACTCCAAAACTAACTCGCAGAAATCTCAAGGAGGATGCACACAAATTTTCCATTTATAGTGCTGGATTATCTCTGCTATCGTTTCATCAAAGTCACCATCTTCAGAAAAAAATTCCATTCCTTTTTCTTCAATAGGATTTGGACTTCTCTGTCCATTAGTGCATGAAGCTGTAAGAAATTGATTTTTTTGTTGGCCAATTGAAAATGGTGATGAGAGATTTGCAGTAGAGAAAGAAAGAAGAAGATTTTTGTGTGGTGTTGTTGGTGGTATCACTGGTTCGAGTATTTCATCAAGTAATGTCTATTGGGTTTGCAGGACATCGTCTTCACAAAAAGAAAATGCTGAATGGGTGTAGTAGTAGGATCTAACCATCTTACTTGTGGAAAAAGAGGTTAATCATGAAATCCCCAAATTTTACCCATGGTACGTATCATATTGGAAAAATCACAACCAAGAGAAGAATTAAACAATGTGTCCTGCATATTAATATGCTCACCTTTTCGAAACTCCCTTTCCATTGTTTCTTTCATCATGCTCATCATCTCTTCTCTATTTTATTCTGCCTTATCATGCTTTATAGCAAGTTGCGCCATTTGCTGGACCAATTTCCTCATAAGTGTTAGTTGTGCATTTGGATATACTTGCCTTGGCCTTTCTCTTTACCCCTTCTCTTCTTGGACCATCTGTTTCAGCACATCTACTCCAAAAAAATTTGGTAATCATCATAGAAGAAGGTGTGACAACCCTTTGGGGGAGTGGATACACACCAAAGTGTCTCAATAAAGCAGTTAATGTTGAAGGGAAGAAAATGCACCTCACACTTGGATCATCTACACATGACTTGATATTTATATGTATGATGGTTCAAACATGAAGTGGCAGACGAGTGCATATGGCATAAAGCAGTAGCACTCTGGGTAGCAACACAAAAGAATTATTAGTCTTTGGCATTAGCCTGCTGATTATAAAACTTACCCATGGTCTTTTTCTTTACCCTATGTTAGTTCCAATTAAATACTTCCGCTCTTCATTAGGTTTTAATACTCAATTCGCACCAAACGAGCATACTTTCCCTTCAACTTCCTCCCAATTTGGTGTAGCTAATAGAAGGTGCATTAACTCATTATTGACTGACTCGAGAAAATTTGGTTAATGGTCTTAGGGGAGAAGATGATTTTATTTCCCATGACTCAAGATTTACTGGTTTCTTGGTTAAGATTCCTATACAACTCCAAAACTAGCTCCAAGCAGAAATCTCCAGGAGGATGCACAAAAATTTCCTATTTATAGTGCTAGATTATCTCTGCTATGGTTTCATCAAAGTCACCATCTTTAGAAAAAATTCCATTCCTTTTTCTTCAATAGGATTTGGACTTCTCCGTCCATTTTTTCCTGAAGATTTAGGAAATGGATTTTTGTTGTTGGCCATTTGAAAATGGTGATGGGAGATTTGAAGAAGAGAAGAACGAAAGAAGAAGATTTTTGTGCGATGTTGCTGGTGGTATCACTGGTTCGTGAATTTCATCAAGTACCGTCTGTTAGGTTTGCAAGACATCGTCTTCACAAGAAACATACAGAATGGATATAGTAGCAGGATCTAACTATCTTATTGGAGGAAAAAGAGGCAAATCTTGAAATCCCCAAATTTTGTCAATGGAACACATCATATTGGAAAAATCACAATCAAGAGAAGAATTATACACCGTGTTCTGCATATTTGTATGCTCACCTATGTGAAACTCCTTTTCCTTTGTTTCTTGCATCATGCTCATCATCTGTGCTCTATTTTCTTATGCCTTATCATGCTTCACAGCAAGTTGTGCAATTTGCTGGACCAATTTCTAGATAAGTATTAGTTGTGCATTTGGATATGCTTGCCTTGGACTTTTTATTTACCCCGGTTCACTCCTTGGACCATGTGTTTCATCACATCTACTCCAAAAAAAATTTAGTAATCATCATAGAAGAAGGTATGACAACCACTTGGGGGAGTGGATGGATACTAAAGTACCTTAATAAAGCAATTATTGTTGAAGGGAAGAAAATGCTCCTCACACTTAGATCATCTACACATGCCTAGTTATTGATATTAATATTGATGATTGTTCCAACATGAAGTGGATACGAGTGCATATGTCATAAAGTAGTATCACTCTGGGCAGCAAGACAATAGAATTATTAGTATTTGGCATTAGCCTGCTGGTTATAAAACTTACCCATGGTATGCTTCTGTACCCAATGTTAGTTCCAATCAAATACTTCTACTATCCATTAGATTTTAACACTCAACTCGCACCAAATGGGCATAATTCCCAAATCTGGTGCAGCTAACAGAAGGTGCGTCAACTCATTATTGACTGACTCGAGACCAAAAATGTGGTTAATGGTCTCAGGGGAGAAGGTGATTCTCCTTCCCATGAATGAATATTCATTGGTTTCTTGGTTAGTATTCCTATAGAACTCCGAAACTAGCTCCAAGTATAAATCTCCAGGAGGATGCATAAAAAGTTCCCATTTATAGTGCTAGATTATCTCTGCTACGGTTTCATCAAATTCACCATCTTCAGAAAAAAATTCTATTCCTTTTTCTTCAATAGGATTTGGACTTCTCACTCCATTTTTGCGTGAAGCTTAAGGAAATGAATTTTTGTTGTTGGCTATTTGAAAATGGTGATGAGAGATTTGCAGAAGAGAAATAATGAAGAAGAAGAAGATTTTTGTGCAGTGTTGTTGGTGGTATTACTGGTTCGAGCATTTTATGAAGTAATGCTTGCAGGGTTTGCAAGACATCGTCTTCACACAAAAAAAATACAGAATGAGTATAGTAGTAGGATCTAACCATCTTAGTGGTGGAAAAAGAGGCAAATCATGAAATCCCCAAATTTCCCCGATGGTACGCATCATATTGGAAAAATCACAACCAAGAGAAGAATTACACACTGTGTTTTTCATATTAATATGCTCACCTTTGCGAAACTCCCTTTCCATTGTTTCTTGCATCATGCTCATCATCTCTTCTCTATTTTGTTCCGCCTTATCATGCTTTACAGCAAGATGCACAATTTGCTGGACCAATTGTCTCATAAGTGTTAGTTGTGCATCTGGATATGCTTGCCTTGACCTTTTTCTTTACCCTGATTTTCTCCTTGGACCATCTGTTTAATCACATCTACTCCAAAAAAATTTGGTGATCATTATAAAAGAAGGTGTGACAACCATTTAGGGGAGTGGATACATACCAAAGTGTCTCAATAAAGCAGTTATTGTTGAAAGGAAGAAAATGCTGCTCGCACTTGGATCATCTACACATGCCTTGATATTGATATTGATGATGGTTCCTACATCAAGTGGCATACGAGTGCATATGGCATAAAGTAGTAGCACTCTGGGTAACCAAACAATAGAAATATTAGTATTTGGCATTAGCCTGCTAGTTATGAAACTTACCCATGGTCTGCTTCTGTGCCCAATGTTAGTTCCAGTAAAATACTTCCGCTCTCCATTAGGCTTTGACACTCAATTCGCACCAAATGAACATAATTTCCCTTCAACTTCCTCCTAATATGGAGTAGCTAATAGAAGGTGCATTAACTCACTAATGACCGACTCGAGAAAATATGGTTAATGGTCTTAGGGGAGAAGCTGATTCTATTTCCCATGACTAAAGATTCACTGGTTTCTTTGTTAAGATTCCTATAGAACTCCAAAACTAGATCTAAGCAGAAATCTCCAGGAGGATGCATAAAAATTTCCCATTTATAGTGCTAGATTATCTCTGCTATAGTTTCACCAAAGTCACCATCTTCAAAAAAAAAAATTCCATTCCTTTTTTTTCCATAGGATTTGGACTTCTCAGTCCATTTTTGCGTGAAGCTTAAGGAAATGCATTTTTTTGTTGGCCATTTGAAAATAATGAAGAGATATTTACAGAAGAGAAAGAAAGAAAGAAGAAGATTTTTATGCGGTGTTGTTGGTGGTATCACAGGTTCGAGAATTTCATCAAGTAATGTCTGTTGGATTTGCAAGACATCGTCTTCACAAATAAAAAATACAGAATGGGTGTACTAGCAGGATCTAACAACATTATTGGTGGAAAAAGAGGCAAACCATGAATTCCTGAAATTTCACCCATGATATGCATCATATTGGAAAAATCAAAACCAAGAGAAGAATTATATATTGTGTTCTGCATATTAATATGCTCACCTCTGCGAAACTCCCTTTTCATTGTTTCTTGCATCATGCTCATCATCTCTGCTCTATTTCTTCTGCTTATCATGCTTTACAACAAGTTGTGCCATTTGTTGGATCAATTGCCTCATAAGTGTTTGTTTTGCATTCTGATATGCTTGCCTTGGCCTTTCTCTTTTCCCCGATTCTCTCATTGGACCATCTGTTTCATCATATCTACTCCAAAAAAATTGGTAATTATCTTAAAAGAAGGCGTGAATTCATTTGGGGGAGTGGATACCCACGAAAGTGTCTTAATAAAATAGTTATTGTTGAAGGAAAGAAATTTCTCCTCGCACTTGGATCATCTACACATGCCTTGATATTGATAATGATGATGGTTCCAACATCAAGTGGCACACGAGTGCATATGGCATAAACCAGTAGCAATCTAGGTAACAAGACATTAGAATTATTAGTATTTTGCGTTAGCCTGCTGGTTATAAAACTTACCCATGGCCGGTTTCTGTGCTCAATGTTAGTTCCAATCAAATACTTCTGCTCTCCATTAGGCTCTAACACCGAATTCACACCAAATGGGCATAATTTTCCTTCAATTTCCTTCCAATTTGTTGCAACTAAGAGAAGGTGTCAACTCATTATTGACAGACTCTAGCCAAAAATGTTGTTACTAGTCTGAAAGGAGAAGCTGATTCTCTTTCCCATGACTGAAGATTCATTGGTTTCTTGGTTAAGATACCTATAAAACTCCAAAACTAGCTCCAAGATGAAATCTCTAGGAGGATGCACAAAAAATTCCCATTTATAGTGATAGATTATCTCTGCTATGATTTCATCAAAGTCACCATCTTCGAAAAATAATTCCACTCCATTTTCTTCAATAGGATTTAGACTTCTCTGTCAATTTTTGCGTGAAGCTTTAGGAAATGGATTTTTTTGTTTGCTATTTTAAAATGGCGACGAGATATTTTAAGAAGATAAAGAAAGAAGAAGATTCTTTTTATACGGTGTTGTTGGTGGTATCACTGGTTCGAGCATTTCATCAAGTAACGTTTGTTGGGTTTGCAAGACATCGTCTTCACAAAAAAAAATTGTAGAATGGGAGTAGTAGCAGGATCTAACCATCTTATTGTTTGAAAAAGAGGCAAATCATAAAATCCCCAAATTTTGTCCATGGTACGCATCATATTGGAAAAATAACAAGCAAGAGAAGAATTTTACACTGTATTCGTCATATTAATATGATCACCTTGCGAAACTCCCCTTACATTTTCTCTTGTATCATGCTCATCATCTCTACTCTATTTTCTTCTACCTTATTATGCTTTACAGCAAGTTGGGCCATTTGCTGGAACAATTGTCTCATTAGTGTTAGTTGTGCATTTGGATATGCTTGCCTTGGCCTTTCTATTTACACCGATTCTCTCTTTAGACCATCTTATTCATCACATCTGCTCAAAAAAAGTTTTGTAATCTTCATAGAAGAAGGCGTGACAACCATTTGGGGGAGTGGATACACCAAAGTGTTTCAATAAAGAGTTATCATTGAAGGGAAGAAAATGCTCCTCGCACTTGGATAATCTACACATGCCTTGATATTGATACTGATGATGTTTCCAACATCTAGTGGCAGACGAGTACATATGGCATAAAGCAGTAGCACTCTAAGTAACAAGACAATAGAATTATTAGTATTTTCCCTTACCCTTTTGGTTATAAAACTTACCCATAGTCTACTTCTGTACCCAATGTTAGTTCCAATCAAATACTTCTGCACTCCACTAGGCTTTAACACCCAATTTTGTACCAAATGGGCATAATTTCCCTTCAACTTCCTCCCAATCTGGTGCAGCTAAAAGAAGTGCGTCAACTCATTGTTGACTGACTCGAGATAAAAAATGTGGTTAATGGTGTCAGTGGAGAAGCCGATTCTCCTTCCCATGACTAAAGATTCATTGGTTTCTTGGTTAGGATTCCTATAGAACTCCAAAATTAGCTCGAAGCAGCAATCTCCAAGATGATGCACAAAAAATTTTCATTTATAGTGCTAGATTACTATGTTATGGTTTCATCAAAGTCACCATCTTCAGAAAAAATTCCATTCCTTTTTCTTCAACAGGATTTGGATTTCTCCTTCCATTTTAGCGTGAAGCTTTAGGAAATGATTTTTTTGTTGGCCATTTGAAAATGGTGATGAGAAATTTCTAGAGGGGCAAGAAAGAAAAAGACGATTTTTATGCGGTGTTGTTGGTGGTATCACGAGTTCGAGCATTTAAGCTCTTGGTTTTGCAAGACATCGTCTTCACAAAAAAATGCGAAATGTGTGTAGCAACAGGATCTAACCATCTTATTGGTGGAAAATGAGGCAATTCATGAAATTTCCAAATTTCACCCATGTTACGCACCATTTGGAAAAATCACAACCAAGAGAAGAATTATACATTGTGTCCTGCATATTAATATGCTCAACTCTGCGAAACTCTCTTTCCATTTTTTCTTTCATCATGCTCATCATCTGTGCTCTATTTTCTTCTACCGTATCATACTTTACAACAAGTTACGCCATTTGCTGGACCAATTGCCTCATAAGTGTTAGTTTCGCATTTGGATATGCTTGCTTTGTCCTTTCTCTTTACCCCAATTTACTCCTTGGAATATCTTTTCATCATATCTACTCCAAAAAAATTTGGTAATCATCATAGAAGAAGATGTGACAACCATTTGGGGGAGTGAATACACACCAAAGTACCTAAATAAAGTAGTTATTGTTGAAGGGCAGAAAATGCTCCTCGCACTTGGATAATATGCACAAGCCTTGATATTGATATTGATGATGGTTCCTACATCAAGTGGCATAGAGTGTATATGGCATAAAGCAGTAGCACTCTAGGTAACAAGACAATAGAATTATTAGGATTTGGCATTGGCCTGCTGGTTATAAAACTTACTCATGGTCTGCATCTGTACCCAATGTTAGTTCCAATAAAAAACTTCCGCTCTCCATTATGCTTTAACACCCCATCGCACCAAATGGGCATAATTTCTCTTCAACTTCCTCCCAATCTGGTGCAACTAACAGAAGATGCATCCACTCATAATTGACTAACTCGAGACCAAAAATGTGGTTAATGGTCTTAGGGGAGAAGCCGATTCTCCTTCCCATGACTGAAGATTCACTGGTTTGTTGGTTAAGCTTCCTATAGAACTCCAAAACTAGCTCAAGTAGAAATCTCCAGGAGGATGCTCAAAATTTCCCATTTATAGTGCTAGATTATCTCTGCTATGGTTAAATCAAAGTCACCATCTTCGGAAAAACATTCCATACCATTTTCTTCAATAGGATTTGGACTTCTCCTTCCATTTTTGCGTGAAACTTTAGGAAATGGATTTTTTTCTTGGCCATTTTAAAATGGTGATGAGAATTTGCAGAAGAGAAATAAAGAGGAAGAAGATTTTTGTGCGATGTTGTTGGTGGTATCACTAGTTCGAACATTTCATCAAATAATATCTGTTGGGTTTGCAAGACATCATCTTCACAAAAAAATGCAGAATGGGTGTAGTAGCAGGATCAAACCATCTTATTGGTGGAAAAAGAGACAAATCATGAAATCCCCAAATTTCACCCATGTTTTGCATCATATTGAAAAAATCACAACGAAGAGAAGAATTATACATTTTGTTCTGCATTAGTATGATCACCTCTACGAAACTCCCTTTTCATTGTTTCTTGCATCATGCTTATCATCTGTACTCTATTTTCTTTAGCATTCTTTAGAGCAAGTTGCACCATTTGCTGGACCAATTGCCTGATAAGTGTTCATTGTGCATTTATATATGCTTGTCTTGGCCTTTCTCTTTGTCCTGATTTCCTCTTTGGACAATCTGTTTCATCACATCTACTCCAAAAAAATTTGGTAATTGTGATAGAAGAAGGTGTGACAACCATTCGAGGGAGTGGATACATACCAAAGTATCTCAATAAAACAGTTATTGTTGAACAAAAGAAAATTCTTCTCGCACTTGGATCATCTACACATGCCTTGATATTGATATTGATAATGGTTCCAATATCAAGTGGCAGACGAGTGCATATAGCATAAAGCAGTAGCACTCTGGGTAACAAGACAAAAGATTTATTAGCATTGGCATTATCCTGCTGGTTTTAAAACTTGCCCACAGTATGCTTCTGTACCCAATGTTATTTCCAATTAAATACTTATGCTCTCCATTAGGTTGTACACCCAATTCGCACAAAATGGTCATAAATTTCCTTCAACTTCCTCCAAATCTGGTGTAGCTAACAAAAGGTGCATAAACTCATTATTGACTGACTCGAGACAAAAAATATGATTAATGTTCTCAGGGGAGAAGCTGATTCTCCTTCCCATGACTAAATATTCATTGGTTTCTTGGTTAGGATTCCTGTAGAACTCCAAAACTTTCTCCAAGCAGAAATCTCCAGGAGGATGCACAAAAATTTCCCCTTTATTTTGCTTGATTATCTCTGCTATGGTTTCATCAAAGTCACTATCTTCAGAAAAAATTTCCATTCCTTTTTCTTCAATAGGATTTGGACTTCTCCGTTCATTTTTGCACGAAACATTAGGAAATGGTTTTTTTGTTGTTGGCCATTTGAAAATGGCGATGAGAAATTTGCAGAAGAGAAAGAAAGAAGAAGAATATTTTTTTGCGGTGTTGTTTGTTGTATCGCTGGTTCGAGTATTTCATCAAGTAATGTCTTTTGGGTTTGCAAGACATCGTCTTTAAAAAAATGCGAAATGGGTGTATTAGCAAGATCAAACCATCTTATTGGTGGAAAAAGAGGCAAATCATGATACCCCAAATTTCACCCATGGTGCGCATCATATTGAAAAAATCACACTAATTGAATAATTATACACTGTGTTCTGCTTATTAATATGCTCACCTCTGCAAAACTCCCTTTGCATAATTTCTTGCATCATGCTGATCATCTCTGCTCTATTTTCTTTTGCCTTATCATGGTTTATAGCAAGTTGTGCCATTTACTGTACCAATTGCCTTATAAGTGTTAGTTGTGCATTCGGATATGCTTGCCTTGGCCTTTCTCTTTTCCCCAATTCTCTCTTTCGACCATCTGTTTAATTACATCTACTCCAAAAAAATTTGGTAATCATCATAGAAGAAGGTGTGACAACCATTTGGAGGAGTGTATACACACCAAAGTGTCTCAATAAAGTAATTATTGTTGAAGGGTAGAAAATTCTCCCCGCACTTGGATAATATAGACATGCCTTTACATTGATATTTATGATGCTTCAACATCAAGTGGCAGACGAGTTCATATCACATAATGCAGCAACACTCTGGTTAACAAGACAATAGATTTATTAGTATTTGTCATTATCTTGCTGGTTATAAAATATGCCCATGCTCTTCTTTTGTACGCAATGTTAGTGCTAATCAAATACTTCAACTCTCCATTACGCATTAACATCCAATTCGCACCAAATAGGCATAATTTTCTTTCAATGTCCTTCCAATCTGGTGCGGCTAACAAAAGGTGCATTTACTGATTATTGACTAACTCGAGACCAAAAATGTGGTTAATGGTCTCGGGGGAGAAGCTGATTCTCCTTCCCCTGACTGAAGATTCATTTGTTTCTTGGTTAATATTCCTATAAAACTCCAAAACTAGCTCCAAGTAGAAATCTCCAGGAGGATGCACAAAAAATTCCCATTTATAGTGCTAGATTATCTCTCCTATGGTTTTATCAAAGTCACCAACATCAAAAAAAAATTCCATTCCTTTTTCTTCAATAGGATTTGGACTTCTCCTCATTTTTGCGTGAAGCTTTGAGAAATGGATTTTTTTGTTGGCCATCTGAAAACGGTGATGTGAGATTTGCAGAAGAGAAAGAACGAAGAAGAAGATTTTTGTGCTGTGTTGTTGATGGTTTCACTGGTTTGAGTATTTCATCAAGTAATGTTTGGTTGGTTTGCAAGACATCGTCGTCACAAAAAAAGTGCAGAATGGGTGTAGTAGCAGGATCTAACCATCTTACTGGTGGAAAAAGAGGCAAATCATGAAATCTCCAAATTTTTCCAATGGTACACATCATATTGGAAAAATTACAACCAAGAGAAGAAGTATATACTGTGTTTTGCATATTAATATGCTCACCTCTGCAAAATTCCCTTTCCATTGTTTCTTGAATCATGCTCATCATCTCTACTCTAGTTTGTTCTACCTTATCATGCTTTAAAGTAAGTTGCGCCATTTGCTAGACCATTTGCCTGAGTTTCGTTGTGCATTTGTAAATTCTTTCCTTGTCCTTTCTCTTTGCACCGATTCTTCCCTTAGACAATCAGATTCATCACATCTACTCCAAAACAATTTAGTAATTATCATAGAAGAAGGTGTGAATACCATTTGTGGGAGTGGATACATACCAAAGTGACTCAATAAAGCAGTAATTGTTGAATGGAAGAAAATGCTCCTTACACTTGATTCATTTACACATGCCGTGATATTGATATTGATGATGGTTCCAACAGTAAGTGGTAGACGAGTGCATATAGCATAAAGCAGTAGCACTCTAGGTAACAAGTCTAGATTTATTAGTATTTGGCATTTGCCTGCTTGTTATAAAACTTTCCCATGGTCTGCTTCTATACCCAATGTTAGTTCCAATCAAATACTTCTGCTCTCCATTAGGCTTTAACACTTAATTCGCACCAAATGGGCATATTTTCCCTTCCGCGTCCTCCCAATCTAGTGCAGCTAACAGAAGGTGCGTCAACTCATTGCCTAGTAACTCGAGACCAAAAATGTGGTTAATGGTCTCAGGGGAGAAGCTGATTCTCCTTCCCATGACGGAAGATTCATTGGTTTCTTGGTTAAGATTTCTATAGAACTCCAAAAGTAGCTCCAAGCAGAAATCTCCTGGAGGATAAACAAACATTTTCCATTTATAGTGCTAGATTTTCTCTGCCATGGTTTCATCAAAGTTACCAACTTCAGAAAAAAATTCCATTCTTTTTTCTTCAATAGGATTTGTACTTCTCCGTCCATTTTTGCGCGAAACTTTAGGAAATGTTTTTCTTGTTAGCCATTTGAAAATGGGGATAAGAGATTTGCATAAGAGAAAGAAAGAAGTGTTGTTGGTGGTATCGTTGGTTTGAGCATTTCATCAAGTAATGTCTATTGGGTTTGCAAGACATCATCTTCACAAAAAAAATACGGAATGGTTGTATTAGCAGGATCTAACAATCTTATTGGTGGAAAAAGAGGCAAATCATGAAATCCCTAAATTTCACCCATGGTACGCATCATATTGGAAAAATAACAACCAAGATAAGAATTATACATTGTGTTCGGCATATTAATATTCTCATCTATGAAACTCCCTTTACATTGTTTCTTGCATCATCCTCATCAACTTTGCTCTATTTTCTTCTGTCTTATCATGATTTACATCAAGTTTCTCCATTTGCCGGACCAATTGCCTCATAAGTGTTAGTTGTGAATTTGGATATGCTTTCCTTGGCCTTTCTGTTTGTTTCGATTAACTCCTTGGACCATCTGTGATCACATATACTCTAAAAAATTTTGGTAATCATCATAGAAGAAGGTGTGACAACCATTTGGGGGAGTGGATACACACGAAAGTGTCTCAATAAAGCAGTTATTGTTGAAGGGAAGAAAATGCTTCTCGCACTTGGATCATCAACACATGCCTTGATATGATATCAATGATGGTTCCATATTCAAGTGGAAGACGAGTGCATATGGCATAGAGCAATAACACTATAGGTATCAAGACAATAGAATTTTTAGTATTTGGCATTAGTCTACTAGTTATAAAACTTACCCATGGTCTGATTCTGTACCCAATGTTAGTTACGATCAAATATATTCCTCTCTCCATTAGTATTTAACACCCAATTCACACCAAATGAGAATAATTTCCCTTCAACTTCCTCCCAATCTGGTACAACTATAAAAATGTGGTTAATTGTGTCATGGAGAAGCTGATTCTCCTTCCCATGGCTGAAGATTCATTAGATTCTTGGTTAAAATTCCTATAGAACTCCAAAACTTGCTCTAAGAAGAAATCTCTAGGAGGACGCACAACAATTTCCCATTTATAGTGCTAGATTATCTCTGTTACGGTTTCATCAAAGTCACCATCTTCAGAAAATATTCCATTCCTTTTTGTTCAATAGGATTTGGCTTCGTCCAGTTTTGCATGAAGCTTCAGGAAATAGATTTTTTTATTGGCCATTAGAAAATGGTGATGAGATATTTTCTGTCACGATCCGAATTACCCTTCGAACGGTCTCGTGATGGCACCTAGTCTCTACGACTAGGTAAGCCTAAAATTTGCGGAAAATAAGGATAAACAATAATAGAAACAGTAAAGAAGAAGCAATACTATAAAATTGTAGCTGCTCGGCATTTAAAACTGTTACTTTCCCAAAACTCGAAACATCACAAAGTCACAAACTCTGAACTACTGTAGCTCTATACAAAGGAATAAGGAAAATATATCTATATATCTCCTATATCTATACTAGAGTAGGAAGGGGACTCGTGAGATCCTGCGGACACGAAAGAATTACCTCGCGGTCTCCTAAGCAACTGCTAAGATGCGCTTAGCCACTGAACTGTCACTGGTATCAGGATCTGCACATGGGGAAAACATGCGCAGGAAAGGCGTGAGTACTCCACATTCGGTACTCCATAAGTGCTAAACCTAACCCCAGTCAAGTTGTGACGAGGTCAGGTTGAGGCTCTACTGAGTTTTAAAACAAGTCAATTATAAATTTAAAACAATGAAATATAGATAAGCAATGATAAACAGGATTAATAGAAACTGGAAGAATTAATAACAGAAAGAGAGCCCTCGGCTCAGCACAACATATATCTCAACAGTAAATATGCAATGCAATACAAGGGGAAAGCTCCCGGATCTCACTACATCGTCCCAATTTAAATATGCTATGCAGTACAGGGGGAAAGCTCCCAGATCTCCGTGCGCAGTCCCAATTTAAATATGCATTGTAGTACAGGGGGAAAGCTCCAGGATCTCGGTCCGTAGTCCCAATTTAAATATGCAATGCAGTATAGGGGAAAGCTCTCGGATCTAGGTCCACATTCCCAATTTAAATATGCAATGCAGAAATATGTTGGATGCAGCTTAATTAAACAGTTCAGGAAAAAAAAACAGGTAAGAATAAAGTAAAACTACCTAAGCATGGTGTAACTAGTAGCAAATAAGAGGAAATCAAGTAAGGATAGGTAGGCATGCTTATTCTTAATCTAACTACTCAGTTAAGACAGAAAACAATAATATAGGGATGAAAATGAGTGATGCCATGGAAGGAAAAATGGAATTTTAGCAACAATGACCCGTGTACACACTTGTCACCTCACGTACACAGTGTCCACGTAACAAAATCAGTATAAAAATGTCTAAGGGGAAGTCCCCAACACAGAGTTAGGCAAGCCACTTACCTTGACTGCGCTAATCAACTCAATACCACGCTGTTGCCACGAGTATCCAACTCCGGGTGGTCCAAATCTAGTCAATTCGATTGCATATTGTAAATATCATTTCAAGGAAACAAAATAACTAATAAGTTCAAAGCTAATACGCAAAAATAGCAAATTCACCCAAAAAGTCCCCCGGGCCCACGTCTCGGGATCAAGTAAAAATTATATTTACCGAACACCCATTCGCTCATGAACTCACTCGAATAAGAATCAACAGAATCCAACGTCTAAATCTCCCTAAATCCTCAGATTTCTACTTGGGGAAATTTCATCCCAATTTCATGGTTTTTCATCCAATATCATTGATTACATTGAGGAAATTGATAGAGATTATTGATATACAAATGGATTAAGGTTAGAAAACGTTACCTATGACTCTCCTCTTCAAATTTCACTGAAAATCGTCAAATCCCGACCTCTCAATCGATTTTGGAGTTATGAATTTCAAACCGTCGAGCCTTAAAAACACATCTCATAACATCAAAATCATCAATTATGCATAGATTCAAGCCTAAGAACTTATGAAATTTCTAGAATTCACATCCGATGCCGAAACACGTCAAAACTCATCCGAATGACCTCAAATATTTGCACACAGGTCACAAATGGCATTACAGACCTGCTGTCACTTTCGGAATTCCATTCCGAGTCCGATATCAAAATTTCACCCATCGGCCGAAATCGCCGAAATTCTAACTTTCGCCAATTCAAGCCTAAATCTACAACCGACCTCAAAAACACATTCCGAACACGCTCCTAACCCCGAAATCACCCAATGGAGCTAAAAGAATCGACAAAATTCCGTTCCGGATCCGTCTTCACACAGCTCTAGCTATGTCCTGATTTCAAAAGCTAAAATCCATATTTAAGGACTATGTGTCCAAAATCACTCCAGATTTCATCACTCAACGCTCCGACATGTTCCAAAACATAAAAAGACATAGGAGAAGAGGTTATTAGGGGATCGAGGCGCTAACTCTCAAAATGACCGACCGGGTCGTTACATCCTCCCCCTCTTAAGAAAATCATTCATCCTCGAACGAGTACATAAACATACCTGAAGCTGTGAAAAGATGAGGGTACTGACTTCGCATATCCTGATCGGTCTCCCAAGTCGCCTCCTCGACTGGCTGACCCCTCTACTAAACCTTAACTGAGGCAATATTCTTCGATCAGAGCTTTCTGACCTGCCTGTCCAATATAGCCACAAGCTCCTCAACATGTGATAGATCCCTGTCCAACTGGACTGAGCTGAAATCCAAAACATGAGTCGGGTCACCGTGATACTTCCGGAGCATGGAGGCGTGGAATACCGGATGAACCCCTGCTAGGATGGGAGGCAAGGCTAGCTCATAAGCAACCTCCCCAACATGTTGCAGCACCTCAAAAGGGCCAATAAATCTCGGACTCAGCTTGCCTTTCTTCCCGAACCTCATGACGCCCTTCATAGGCGATACCCGAAGCAAAACCCGATCACCAACCATAAATGCCAAGTCACGAACCTTTCGGTCTGCATAACTCTTCTTCCTTTACTGAGCTATTCGAAGTCTCTCCTGAATCACCTTCACCTTGTCCAGGGCATCCTGAACCAAGTCTGTACCTAACAATCGGGCCTCGCCCGGCTCAAACCATTCCACTGGAGACCTGCACCGCCTACCATACAAAGCCTCATACGGAGCCATCTGAATGCTGGACTGGTAGCTGTTATTAAAAGCAAACTCTACAAGTGTCAAGTGTCGATCCCATGACCCTCCAAAATATATCACACAGGCACAGAGAATATCCTCGAGAATCTGAATCGTGCGCTCGGACTGCCCATCCGTCTGAGGGTGAAAAGCTATACTCAACTCTACCCTGGTGCCTAACTCCTGCTGGACGGCTCTCCAGAACTGTGAAGTGAAATGTGTACCTCTGTCTGAAATGATAGATAGTGGGATACCGTGGAGGCGAACAATCTCTCTGATATAAATCTCAGCCAACCTCTCAGATGAATATGTAGTCATCACTGGAATGAAATGGACTGATTTGGTTTGCCGGTCCACAATCACCCAAATAAAATCATGCTTCCTTAAAGTCCGAGGAAGTCCAACCACAAAGTCCATGGTGATCTGCTCCCACTTCCACTCCGGAAGCTCAATCTGCTGAAGTAACCCTCCCGGTCTTTGATGCTCACATTTGACTTGCTGACAGTTGAGATACTTGACTAAAAACTCCACTATATCCTTCTTCATCCTTTGCCACCAATAGTGCTGTCTCAGATCCTGGTACATCTTCGCGGTACACGGATGGATGGAATACCGCGAACTATGGGCCTCCTTAAGAATCAACTCCCGAAGCCCATCTACATTGGTTACACAAATACGGCCTTGCATCCTCATCACCCCGTCATCACCTATGGTCACATCCCTGACATCACCCAGCCGGACTTTATCCTGAAGAACCAAAAGGTATGGATCATCATACTGGCACTCTCTGATACGGTCATAAAGGGAAGATCGAGCAACCACACAAGCTAATACCCGGAAAGGCTCAGAAAGATTCAATCTCACGAACTGGCTGGCTAAGGACTGAACATCCAAGGCTAGAGGCCTCTCAGCTACATGAAGGTATGCCAAACTCTCCGCCCGGCGACTCAAGACGTCGGCCACCACATTGGCCTTCCCCGAGTGGTATAATATAGTGATTTCATATTCTTTTAGCCACTCCAACCACCTACGCTGGCGCAAATTTGGGTTCTTCTGCCTGAATATGTGCTGCAAACTCCGGTGATCCGTGAATACCTCACAGAGAACACCATATAAATAATGACGCCATATCTTCAGGGCGTGAACAATCGCTGGCAACTCGAGATCATGAACATGGTAGTTTTTCTCATGCACCTTCAACTGCCTGGATGCGTAGGCAATCACCCTACCGTCCTGCATCAACACCGCTCCCAGGCCAATCCTTGAAGCATCACAATAGACTGTGTAGCACCTGGAACCTGTAGGAAATACCAACACAAGAGATGTAGTCAGGGCTGTCTTGAGCTTCTGAAAGCTCTCCTCACACTCCTCAGTCCATATAAAAGGTGCACCCTTCTGGGTCAGTCTTGTTATGGGCACTAAAATGGATGAAAATCCCTCCACAAAACGGCGATAATACCCAACCAAATCGAGGAAACTGCGGATCTCAGTAGCTGAGGACGGTCTGGGCCAACTCTGTACCGCATCCACCTTCTTCGGATCTACCTTGATCCCATCCGAAGACATCACATGGACCAGGAATGCCACAGAATCAAGCCAAAATTAACACTCAGAAAACTTACAACTTCTTCTCCCTCAATCTTTGAAGCACGGTTCTCAAGTGCTGCTCATGGTCCTCCTGGGACCGAGAATATACCAGAATGTCATCAATGAACACAATGACGAAAAGCATCAAGATAAGGCCTAAACACGTGTGCATTAGGTGCATGATGGCTGCTGGGCATTAGTCAACCCAAATGACATAACAAGGAACTCATAGTGGCTATATGTGGTCCCGAAGGTAGTCTTCGGGATATCCGGCTCCCGAATCTTCAACTGATGATAACTTGAACGCAGATCAATCTTGGAGAACACCCTAGCACCCTGTAACTGGTCAAAGAAATCATCAATGCGAGGCAATGGGTACCTGTTCTTCACTGTCACCTTGTTCAGCTGCTGGTAGTCAATACTCATACGCATCGAGCCATCCTTTTCTTAAAAAATAACACCGGGAGCACCCAGAGGTGATACACTGGGCCTAATGAATCTCTTATCAAGAAAATCCTGCAACTGCTCCTTCAACTCCTTCAACTCAGGAGGAGCCATGCGATAAGGAGGAATGGAAATGGGCTGAGTGCCCGACAATAAGTCAATGCCGAAATCAATGTCTCTATCGGGCGGCATACCAGGAAGATCAGCTGGAAATACATCAGGATAGTCCCTGACAACTGGAACTGACTCAACTGTAGGGGTCTCAGCACTAACATCTCTCACATAAGCCAAATACGCATCACACCCCTTTTCAACCATCCGCTGAGCCTTAAGAAAAGAAATGACTCGGCGGGGGGTATACTCTGAGGAACCTCTCCACTCTAACCTCGGTAATCCTGGCATAGCCAGCGTCACGGTCTTGGCGTGACAATCAAGAATAGCATAGTAGGGAGACAGTCAGTCCATAACCAATATAACGTCGAAATCTACCATGCTGAGTAATAGTAAGTCAGCCCTGGTCTCAAAACCACTAATAACAATCAAGCACGACCGATATACACGGTCCACAAAAAGAGAATCTCCCACAGGAGTAGAAACATATACGGGGGAACTCAAAGAATCCCGAGATATCCCTAAATGTGAAGAAAAATAAGAAGACACATACGAATATGTAGAGCCTGGGTCAAATAATATTGATACATCCCTATGACAAATGGGAACAATACCTGTAATGACTGAATCTGAAGAAATGGCCCCAGATCGCGCTGGAAGAGCATAGTACCTAGCCAGGCCTTGCCCTCTAGGGCGCTCGACCTTCCTAACCTCCACCTCAAGCTACCTGAGATGGTGGGGTAGCAGCCAGGGCTGGAAGAATAGCTGGGGGACCTACTGGAAGACATAGAACCTGATAAGTCTAAGGTGGTGCACCCCTCCTCGCTCTGGGGAAATCTCTGATCATATGAAAAGGGTCAGCACACTCAAAACAACCCCTCAAAGAATGTGGCGGCCACTGCTGACTCTGAACCGACATGCTGGACTGGACAGTGATAACATCTCAAGCAGGAGGCACCTGAGATACTGGTGGTGCATAATAAGTCTCCTGAGGTCTAGGAGAAGCTGGAATACCACTGGCTACTGGGAGAGCTGAATGAATAGGGCGACTCACAAAACCCCTACCATAGCGTGCTGCTGGTGCACGGGCTCCTGAAAAATGACTAGTCTCTCGAGACCTCTTGGCCTCTCTCTCCTCCCTGTCCCGGGCTAACATAGTCTCAATCCTCTAGGCAATACTCACGTCCTGATGGTAAGTATTATCGGTCTCCAGCTCTCTGTCCATGCTGGTCAAATACTGGGGTGAAGTCCCTTAATAAAGCATCAAACCCTCGCTCTGACAATGAAAACCAAAGCTGATGCATGGCGAGCCAAATCGCTGTAACAGACTGCATACTCTGACATAGTCATGGTACCCTGGCATAGCTGCTCAAACTCCGCACGCCAAGTATCCCTGAAGCTCCGCGGGACAAACTCAAGTAAAAACATCTTGGAGAACTGAGCCCAAGTAAGTGAAGCTTCCTCGTCCGGACTACTAACCTCAAAAGCACGCCACCACTGATAAGCTGCTCCTCTCAGCTGGTAAGCAGTGAAAGAAACCCCACTCATCTCCACAATACCCATAGTGTATAGAATGCGATGACACCCTTCAAGAAAACCCAGGGCGTCATCCGAAGCTAGTCCGCTGAACTCAGGTGGGTGGTACTTCTTGTACCTCTCAAGTCGGAGCTGCTCTGCCTCAGGAACAACTATCCTAGTCTCCTGCTAAGCTAGAGCTGCTGCGGGCATATGAATATACTCTGGAGCTGCCCAATACTCTGGACGCGACAAAATTACCTCGCGATCTCCTAACCAGCTGCTAAGATGTGCCTAGCCCCTGAACTGTGCACTGGTACCTGGATCTGCACATGGGGAAAACATGCGCAGGAAAGGGCATGAGTACTCCACATTCGGTACTCCGTAAGTGCCAAGCCTAACCCCAGTCAAGTTATGACGAGGTCAGGTTGAGGCTCTACTGAGTTTTAAAACAAGTCAATTATAAATTTAAAACAGTGAAATATAGATAAGCAATGATAAACAGGATTAATGGAAACTGTAAGAATTAATAACAGAAAGAGAGCCCTCGGCTCAGCACAATATATATCTCAACAGTAAATATGCAATGCAGTACAAGGGAAAATCTCTCGGATCTCATTCCGTAGTCCCAATTTAAATATGCTATGCAGTACAGGGGGAAAGCTCCCGAATCTCAGTCCGTAGTCCCAATTTAAATATGCATTGCAGTAGAGGGGGAAAGCTCCCGGATCTCGGTCTGTAGTCCCATATTAAATATGCAATGCAGTACAGGGAAAAGCTCCCGCATCTCGGTCCGTAGTCCCAATTTAAATATGTAATGCAGTACAGGGGGAAAGCTCCCGCATCTCGGTCCGTAGTCCCAATTTAAATATGCAATGCAGAAGTATGTCGAATGCGGATTAATTAAACAGTTCAGGAAAAACAATAGGCAAGAATAAAGTAAAACTACTTAAGCATGGTGTAACTAGTAGCAAATAAGAGGAAATCAAGTAAGGACAGGTAGACATGCTTATTCTTAAGCTAACTACTCAGTTAAGACAGGAAACATTAATATAGGGATGAAAATGAGTGATGCCATGTAAGGAAAAATGGAATTTTAGCATCAATGACCCGTGTACGCACTCGTCACCTCACGTACACAACGTCCACGTAACAAAATTAGTATAAAAATGCCTAAGGGGAAGTCCCCAACACAGAGTTAGGCAACCCACTTACCTTGACTGTGCTAATCAAATCAATACCTCGCTCTTGCCACGTGTATCCAACTCCGGGTGGCCAAAATCTAGTCAATTCGATTGTATATAGTAAATATCATTTCAAGGAAACAAAATAACTAATAAGTTCAAAGCTAATACGCGAAATTAAGAAATTCGCCCAAAAATTCCCCTGTGCCCACATCTCAGAATCGGGTAAAAATTATATTTCCCGAACACCCATTCGCTCATGAACTCACTCGAATAAGAATCAACAGAATCCGATGTCTAAATCTCCCTAAATCCTCAGATTTCTACTTGGGGAAATTTCATCCCAATTTCATGGTTTTTCATCCAATTTCATTGATTGGATTGAGGAAATTGATAGATATTATTGATATACAAATGGATTAAGTTTAGAAAACGTTACCTATGATTCTCCTCTTCAAATTCCACTGAAAAATGCCAAATCCCGAGCTCTTAATCGATTTTGGAGTTATGAATTTCAAACCCTCGGATTTTGGTATAACCAGCCCAGGGATTTCACACCTGCGACCTTGGGATCGCACCTGCGGTGCCGCACCTGTGGAAACACAATCGCAGGTGTGGAAACTCGTCAAAAGGCCTGGGGTCGCACCTGCGGTGGTTGGGTCGCAGGTGTGGCTCCGCACCTGCGGATATTCTTCTGCGCCAGTGAGTCTGGCCAGCCTGAACTACATCCGCACCTGCGTGCACCCCTTTCGCACCTGTGTGTCTGCACCTGCGAAAAAACCATCGCAGGTGCGAGACACCAGAACAAGAAATGGTTCAGCTGCTCTTAAAGTTCCAAATTCACCCGTTGGGCATCCGAAACAACTCCGAGGCCCCCGGGACCTCAACCAAACCTACCAGCTCACCCTAATACCTTGTTTAAACTTGGTCAATCCTTAAAAACACATCTCATAACATCAAAATCATCAATTATGCATAGATTCAAGCCTAAGAACTTATGAAATTTATGGAATTCACATCCGATGCTGAAACACGTCAAAACTCATCCAAATGACCTCAAATTTTGCACACAGGTCACAAAATGGCATTACAGACCTGCTGTCACTTTCAGAATTCCATTCCGATATCAAAATTTCAGTCATGAGCCGAAATCGCCGAAATTCTAACTTTCGCCAATTCAAGCCTAAATCTACAACCGGCCTCGAAAACACATTCCGAACATGCTCCTAACCCCGAAATCACCCAACAGAGCTAAGAAAGTCGACGAAATTCCATTTTGGATCTGTCTTCACACAACTCTATCTACGGCCTTATTTCAAAAGCTAAAATCCACATTTAAGGACTATGTGTCCAAAATCACTTCGCATTTCATCACTCAATGCTCCGAAAAGTTCCAATAACATAAAAAGACATGGGAGAAGAGGTTATTAGGGGATCGGGGAGCTAACTCTCAAAACGACCGACCCGGTCGTTACATCTACAGAAGAGAAAGAAAGAAGTAGAAGATATTTTTGTTGTTGGAGGTATCACTGGTTCGACCATTTCGTCAAGTAATGTCTGTTGGGTTTGAAAGATATCGTTTTCACAAAAAAATGCGCAATGGGTGTAGCAGCAGGGTCTAACCATCTTATTGGTGAAAAAAGAGGCAAATCATGAAATCCCAAAATTTCACCCATGCTACGCATCATATTGGAAAAATTACAACCAAGAGAAGAATTATACACTATGTTCTGCATATTAATATGCTCACCTACGCAACTCCCTTTCCATTATTTCTTGCATCATGTTCATCACCTCTGCTCTATTTTCTCTGCCTTATCATGGTTTACAGCAAGTTGCACCATTTTCCAGACCAATTGCCTCATAAGTGTTTGTTGTGCATTTGGATATGCTTGCGTTGGCCTTTCTCTTTTCCCAATTATCTCCTTGGACAATGTGTTTCATCATATCTACTCCAAAGAGATTTATTAATCATTATAGAAGAAGGTGTGAAAACCATTTGGGAGAGTGGATACACACTAAAGTGTCTCAATAAAGCAGTTATTGTTGAAGGAAGAAAATTCTCCTCACAGTTGGATCATCTACACTTGACTTGATATTGATATTGATGATGGTTCCAATATCAAGTGAAAGACGAGTGCATATGGCATAAAGCAACAACACTTTGGGTAACAAGACAATATAATTATTAGTCTTTGGCATTAGCCTGCTGGTTATAAAACTTACCCATGGTCTGCCTCTCTACCCAATGTTAGTTCCAATAAAATACTTCAGCTCTCTATTAGGCTTTAACACCCAATTCACACCAAATGGACATAATTTCCCTTCAACTTCCTCCCAATTTGGTGAAGTTATTAGAAGGTGCTAAACTCATTATTAACTGACTCGACACCAAAAATGTGGTTAATGGTCTCAGGCGAGAAGCTGATTCTCCTTCACATGACTGAAGATTCATTATTTTCTTGTTAAGATTTCTATAGAACTCCAAAAGTAGCTCCAAGCAGAAATCTCTAGGAGGATGGACAAACATTTTCCATTTATAGTGCTAGATTATCTCTACTATGGTTTCATAAACGACACCATCTTCAGAAAAAAATTCCGTTCCTTTTTCTTCAATAGGATTTGGACTTCTCCGTCCATTTTTGCGTGAAGGTTCAGGAAATAGATTTTTCATTGGGCATTAGAAAATGGTGATGAGATATTTGCAGAAGAGAAAGAAAGAAGAAGATATTTTTGCGGTGTTGTTGGAGGTATCATTGGTTCGACCATTTCGTCAAGTAATGTCTGTTGGGTTTGCAAGATATCGTTTTCACAAAAAAAAAATGCGAAATGGGTGTAGTAGCAGGTTCTAACCATATTATTGGTGGAAAAAGAATAAAATCATGAAATCCCCAAATCTCACACATGCTACGCATCATATTGAAAAAATCACAACCAAGAGAAGAATTATACACTATGTTTTGCATATTAATATGCTCACCTACGCAACTCCTTTTCCATTTTATCTTGCATCATGTTCATCAACTCTGCTCTATTTTCTCCTGCCTTATCATGGTTTACAGCAAGTTGCGCATTTTACCGGACCAATTGTGTCATAAGTGTTTGTTGTGCATTTGGATATGCTTGCCTAGGCCTTACTCTTTGCCCAATTCTCTCCTTGGACAATGTGTTTCATCATATCTACTCCAAAAAAATTTGTAATTATTATAGAAGAAGGTGTGACAACAATTTGGGAGAGTGGATACGCATCAAAGTGTCTCAATAAAGTATTTAATGTTTAAGGGAAGAAAATGCTCCTTGCACTTGGAAAATCTACACATGGCTTGATATTGATATGGATGATGGTTCCAACATCTAGTGGCAGACGAGTGCATATGGCATAAAGCAACAACACTCAAGGTAACAAGACAATTGAATTATTAGTATTTGGCATTAGCCTGCTGGTTAAAAAACATACCCATGGTCTGCTTTTGTACCCAATGTTAGTTTCAATCAAATACTTCCGTTCTCCATTAGTATTTGACACCCAATTCGCTCCAAACGGGCATAATTTCCCTTTAACGTCTTTCCAATCTGGTGCACCTAACAGAAGGTGCGTCAACTCATTATTGACTGACTCGTGACCTAAAAGGTGGTTAATGGTCTCAGGGAAGAAGATGATTCTCCTTCCCATGATTGAAGATTCATTGGTTTCTTGGTTAAGATTCTTATAGTACTCCAAAACTAGCTCCAAGTAGAAATCTCCAAGAGGATGCACAATAGTTTCCCATTTATAGTTCTTGATTATCTCTGCTATGGTTGCATCACAACCACCATCTTAAAAAAAAAATCCATTCCTTTTTCTTCAATAGGACTTGGACTTCTTCGTCCATTCGTGAATCTTTAGGAAACATAATTTATTTTGTTGGCCATTTGAAAATGGTGATGAGAGATTTGCAGAAGAGAAAGAAAGAAGAAGATTTTTTTGCGGTTGCTGGTGGTATCACTAGTTCGAGCATTTCATAAAGTAATGTCCTTTGGGTTTGCAAGACATCGTCTTCACAAAAAAATGCGGAATGGGTGTATTAGCGTGATCTGACCATGTCATTAAAGGAATCAATTAGAATGCATAAATTTAGAATTTCAAAACTTTCCCTCCAAATTTAAAAAATCGACAGTGAACCCGCTTGGTCAAAACCCGAGGTTTAGACCAAAATCCATTTACCCATTCACCCCCGAGCCCGATTATGTAATTTGTTTCTGAATCCAACCTCAATTTGTGGTCTGAATCTCTAATTTAAAAAACCCCCACAATTCTTCCTAAATCCCTAATTTTCTACCATGGAAGAACAAAGAGTAGGGCTAGAAATTAATGGGTGATGTTAGAAATGGAAGGAAATGAGCTAAAGTATACAAACCTATGAGTTGGTGGTGAGCGTTCCCTTGAAAATGGCCTCTAGGCCGAGCTCTAATGGAAAGTTTATGAAAAATGGGTGAAATCCTGTCTTTGGAACATTTAAATCAATGGGCGTCAGGCCTTCTTCGCGTTCGCAAAGTGCAGCTGCCCAAATTGACTACGCGTTCGTGAGGGGTTGCACGCGTTCGCAATGGTCAGTCCCCCTTGCCATCGCATTTGCGAGCCTGGGCTCGCGTTCGCGTAGGACAAAACCCTACTCCCCACCTAGACCCCTTACTCATCACGTTCGCGTAGAGCTGGACACTTTTACGAAGGGTGATCCCACCATTGCTTTGCGTTCGCGTCCTCAGCCTTGCATTCACGTAGAAGAAAAATCCACCCTATCACAGTGTGGTCTTCGCGATCGCGAAGAAGAAACTATCAGGTGACAGCAGAACTAGAAAAACCAGAATTCCAAGTTCAAAAGCTTACATAGCTTAACTGATACTTACGCGAGCCCTCGGGGCTTCAAACCAAATATGCACACAAGTCCAAAATACAATCTTGCTCGCGAGATCAAAACACCAAAATAACGCATAGAACTACGAATCAGACACCAAACTAAATGAAATTTTCAAGAAAACTTTAAAACTTCTATTTTAACATACGGACGTCCGAATTACGTCAAATCAACTCTGTTTCTCACCAAATTTGATAGACAAGTCATAAATATAGAAATGAACCTATACCGGGTTCGGGAACCAAAATACGAACCCACTATCAACAAATTCAAACACCAGTCAATTTTTTAAAATAATTAAACCTTTAAACTTAAATTTTTTTAACAAAAATTAATAACTCGAGCTAGGGACCTACGAATTCGATTCCTGGTATACGCCTAGGACCCCAATCCCGATACGGACCCACATGGACTGCCAAAATACGGATCCCAGTCCATTTGCTCAAAATGATGACCGAAGTCAACTCAAATGAATTTTTAAGTCCAATTTTCATATTTTATTAGTTTTTAACATAAAGTCCTACTGGAAAAATACCCCGAATGCGCATGCAAATCGAGGAAGGCTTAAAGAAGCTATTGGAGGCTTCGAAACACAGAACTAGGTTCTAAAATTATAGATGACCTATCGGGTCATCACAATCTCCACCTGTAAAACAAGCTTTCGTCCTCGAACGAGCATAGAAAAGTACCGGGGAAGGTGAAAAGGTGTGGATATCTACTCCGAACATTTGACTTGAACTCCCACATATCTGCCTTTACCGGCTGACCTCTCCACTGCACTCGGACCGAAGGATAACTCTTAGACCTCAACTGTCGAAACTGCCGGGGTAGAATAACTATGGGCTCCTCCTCGTAAGTCTAATCCTTGTCAAATTGGACTGAGCTGAAATCTAACACTTGGGAAAAATCACTGTTATAATTCCGGAGCATGGACACATGGAACACTAGATGAACTACTGATAAACTAGGTGGCAATGCGAGCCTGTAAGCCACCTCACCCACTCTCTCTAGAATATCAAAGGGTCCAATGTACCTAGGGCTCAACTTTCCCTTCTCTCCGAACCTCATCACACCCTTCATGGGTGAAACTCGAAGCAATAACCTCTCTCCGACCATGAATGCAACATCACGAACTCGATGATAGGCATAACTCTTCTACATGGACTAAGCCGTGCGAAGTCGATCCTGAATAATTTTAAGATTATCCAAGGCATCCTGTACCAAATATGTACCTAGCAATCGAGCCTCCCCCGGCTCGAACCATCTAATTGGTGATCGACATTGCCTCGCGTATAATGCCTCATAGGGAGCCATCTGAATGCTCGACTGGTAGCTACTATTGTAGGTAAACTCCGAAAGTGGCAAGAACTGATCCCACGAACCTCCGAAGTCTATAACACAAGCGCGAAGCATATCCTCCAATATCTGAATAGTGCGGTCAGGCTGTCCATCCGTCTGAGGATAAAAACGTTGTGCTCAACTCAACCTGCGTGCCCAACTCACACTATACTGATCTCCAAAAGTGTGAGGTGATTTACGTACCTCGATTAGAAATAATAGACACGGTCACACTGTGAAGATGGATGATCTAGCAGATGTATATCTCAGCTAACCATTTTGAAGAATAGGTAACTGCCACAGGAATAAAATGCGCTGACTTGGTGAGCCTGTCCACAATAACCCGTACCGCGTCGAACATTCTCTGAGTCTGTGGGAGTCCAACAATAAAATCCATAGTGATATGATCCCACTTCCACTCAGGAATCTCTATCTTCTGAAGCAAACTACCAGGTCTCTAATGCTCATACCTTACTTGATGACAATTTAGACACCGGACAACATATTTAACTATATCCTTCTTTATCCTCCTCCACCAATAATGGGTCCACAATTCCTGATACATCTTGGCAGCACGGGGATGAATATAATACCGGGAACTGTGAGCCTTCTCAAGAATCAGCTCACGAAGTCCATCTACATTGGGCACACAAATACGACCCTGCATCCTCAAAACTCTAGCATCTCCAACAGTAACCTGCTTGGCACGACTGTGCCACACTGTGTCTCCAAGGACAAGCAAGTGAGGGTCATCATACTGCCGCTCCCTGATGCGCTCAAACAAGTAAGACCGAGCGACTATACAAGCTAGAAAAAAACTGGGCTCCGAAATATCCAACCTCACGAACTGATTGGCCAAAGTCTGAACATTTAATGCAAGTGGTATCTCACCGACTGGAAGGTACACAAGGCTACCCATAATCCCTGCCTTTCTACTCAAGGCATTGGCCACCATATTAGCTTCCCGAGATGATACAAGATGGTGATATCAGTCTTTCAATAGCTCCGACCACCTCCTCTGCCTCAAATTGAGACCCTTTTGTTTGAACAAATATTGAAGGCTCCGATGATCCATGAAAACCTCACATGACATGCCGTAAATATAGTGCCTCCAAATCTTCAGCGCATGAATAACCGCTGCCAACGCTAAGTCATGAACAAGGTAATTCTTCCCATAAACCTTCAACTGTCGCGAAGCATATGTAGTCACCCTTCCATCCTGCATCAATACTGCACCTATCCCAACACGAGATGCATCACAATATACCTTGTAAGATCCTGAACCTACGGGCAACACCAATACTGGTGTTGTAGTCAAAGCAGTCTTGAACTTTTGAAAGCTTGCCTCACACTCATCCGACCATCTGAACGGGGCACCCTTCTGGGTCAACCTGGTTAATAGGGTTATTATAGATGAGAATCCCTCTATAAACCGACGATAATAACCCACCAAGCCTAAAAAACTCTGGATCTCCGTGGCTGAATTGGGTCTAGTCCAGTTCTGAACTGCTTCAATCTTCTTAGGATCCACCTGAATTCCCTCTGCTGATACAACGTTCCCCAAGAAAGCAACTAAGTCCAACCAAAACTCACACTTTGAAAATGTAGCATATAACTGGCTGTCTCTCTAAGTTTGAAGTACGGTCTGAAGATGTTGCTTATGATCTGAAGATGCTGCTTACGATCTGAAGATGCTGCTCGTGCTCCTCTCGACTGCGGGAATAGATCAAAGTATCATCAATAAACACAATCATAAAGGAATCCAAATACAGATTGAACACTCGGTTTATCAAATACATAAATGCTGCTGGGGAATTCGTCAATCCGAAGGACATCACTAGAAACTCATAATGACCGTACCGAGTTCCAAAAGCTTTCTTAGCGACATCGGATGCCCTAATCCTCAACTTATGGTAGTCAGACCTCAAATCAATCTTCGAAAATGCCTTGGCACCCAGAAACTGATCAAATAAGTCATCAGTCCTCGGAAAAGGATACTTGTTCTTAATGGTGAATTTGTTCAAATGACGGTAATCTATGCACATCCTCATCGATCCATCCTTCTTCTTCACAAACAACACAGGCGCACCCCAGTGCGAGACACTATGGCTAATGAAGCCCTTATCAAGCGAATCTTGCGATTGTTACTTCAATTATTTCAACTCTAGCAGGGCCATACAGTATGGCAAAATAGAAATGGGATTAGTGCCCGAAGCCAAATCAATACAGAAGTCAATATCTTTGTCGGGTGACATCCCGGCAGATTTGCAGGAAACACCGATCCTTCACATATGAGAAAAGACTACTGGTAGAATGGCCAGAAATCCCTCTCCACTCTAATCGAGGCAACCCCGACAAGGATAAAGTCATTGTCTTAGCGTGGCAATCCAATATAGCATGATAAGGTGACAACCAATCCATGCCCAAGATGACATAAAAATCAACCACATCGAGAAGTAGAAGATCTACGCTAGTCTCGAGACTCCCAATGGTGACCACACACGAATGATCTACAGTAATATAATCGCTCACAGACGTGGACATATATAGAGGAGCACTCAAAGAATCACGAGGCACAACCAGATACGAAGCAAAATAGAATGACACGTAGGGATAAGTAGAGCTTGTATCAAATAGAACTGAAGCATCCCTATGGCAAACTGAAACAATAACTTTGATAACAACATTAGATGACTAAGCCTCAGGTCTGGCTGGGAAAGCACAACATCAAGGCTGGGGCCCACCACTCTGAACCACATCATTGGGACGACCTCTAACTGGCTGGCCTCCACCTCTAACGGCCCGACCTCCACCTCTAACAATATTACCTCTACCTCTGGCTGCCTGACCCCTGCCACTGGCTGGCTGAGCAGGCGGTGTAGCAACCGGTGCCGGAGCCATGGCACGAGAACCCTGCTGTTGTGAGCTGCCCGAGGTCAAAACCTAGCAATGTGCCCCGAGTCACCACAAGTATAACATGACCTCGGTTGATTTGGTGGATGTCCCTGAAACTGACGCTGTCGACTTGAGAACCCCCCCCGAAAACTCTGGAGCGGAGGTGCATAGGAGCTGGTGGTGCACTGTAGGCTAGCTGATCGGGATGAGACATATGAAGGCCGCGACCACCTGAAAGACTGTGGGATGCCTGGAGGGCTGAATGAAATGGCCTGGAGGATGGCCTCTACCAAAAGTACCTCTGCCTCCAGACGAGGAACCATTGAACCCACTGGAATGACGTGGTCTTTTATCTGACCCTTGCCCTCTCTCCTGTGCAAAAACCATCTCGATCCACAGGGCAACATTGATTGCTGCTTGAAAAGATATCTCACCCCCAATATCCTTGACCATCTGAAGCCTGATGGGGTGAGTGAGTCCATATATAAACCTCCTCACCCTCTCCCTCTCAGTAGGAAGCAATATAAGAGCATGACGGGTTAGATCCACAAAATGGGTCTCATACTGAGTAACAGTCATACTGCCTTGCTGGATATGCTGGAACTGCCGATGGTAATCGTATCTCTATGTGATAAGGAGGAAGTTCTCTATGAAGAGCTGAGAGAACTGGTCCCAAGTAAGGGTAGGCGACCCCGCATGTCAGGTCAACACATAATCCCTCCACCATTTCTTGGCGGAACACGTCATCTGAAACAAAGAAAAATTTACCTCGTTGGTCTCCACTATACCCATGTTCCATAGCACCTCATGGGAGTTATTGATGCGAGGCTAGAATTCATGGTTTAATATGTTATATGCCTTAAATTTTATGTGCGTTAATGATAAAAACACACTTTTTATGTGCTTAATGAAGTTTATTTCATATGTAGGTGAAGTGGAGATGGAAACGGAGCTAAAGGGATGCAAATACGTCGAAAATACGCTTAAGGGTCTAAGAGGAAACACCCGGGTGATAGCCGGGCGTTTGGCCCCTAAAGCCAGGCAGCCCCTGGCGTTAGGGGGCGTTTGGCCCCTAAAGCCAGGCAGCCCTTAGCGTTAGGGGGCGTTAGAGCCCAAACGCTAGGCCTGCCTGGCCTTAAGGGGGCGTTTGAGCCCAAACGCCCGGGGTCCCAAAGTCGGTCAATTCCGAGTTTTTACGGGTTTAAGTGTTTTCCGGTTGGAATAGAAGTCTCCTACACGTTTAGGGTTCGTTCTAAACATATAAATAGACCCCGTAAACACAACTTGAAGGGGGATTCAAAGGATTTGAAGGATTCAAAGAGAGAAAACCATTGAAGTGACAAAACATTGATTTTTACATCTTTTATTCATCGCTTTGTAGTTCAATTATGCAATTTATTTTGGGTTTGATTCTTATGAACATGTCTAGCTAACTTCTTTAATCTAGGGTTTTCATAGAACCCGTTGGGGATAAACTTATTGTGTTATTAATATAGTTTTGATTGGTTGATTTATCTCTATTTGTTTAACTACGTTCTTGTTGTAGTTGATTGAAAGGGCCCTCAATTAGCTGTTCCTATATATTATGTATCTACTTGAGAGAGATTGCATATTAGGTAATTGTTTGAACAACACCACTCCCAGAGTATAGACGAAAGTCATATCCGAGGGTTTAGAGGTTGGATTAGAGATAACGATACCTCGGGTGCAATCTAAAGTGAACTGTAATGCAATCTAGCTAGAGTAACTTGAGAGAGTGCGTCTAGTAAATTATCATAATTACTTGAGAGAGATTTATGGTAGATAGAGTGTTCATGATTGATAGGGACAACTAATCAAACTATAAGAAGTATCCGATAAGTAAGTTCACCAACGGGGGAAATCATAACTTTAGACCTTTATCATCATTATATACAACACATTGTTAGTAAGTGCTAGTTATTATTATTGTCAGTAGAACTAGTAAAACATCACCAATTTATATTAAAAATTCTTGAGAGAATTGCTTGAGTAAAAGTTGTGTATTCTAAAGAGTTGATTGATACATAAATTCCCTGTGGGATCGACTCCGGGCATAATACCCCAGATTATATTTGCAACTCCCGTTTAGTCTTTTATTAGACATAGTTGAGCGTGATCAGTTATCAAGATGATCCTGTGGGTCCTCTGAAGGTGCACCATTGAAGTGAACTGGAAAGAGCTTAGTAAACATGTCCAATCTCCATAAAGCCTCTGAAGACATGGCGGGTCCATCACCGGACTATGCCGCACCAACTGGCTAACTACCCTAACTGGCGGGGCTGCTAGAGTCTGATACTGGGGAGCCATCTGCTCTGGAATTTGAGTAGCGGGAGTCTGTGCTCCTCCTCCAGCCTGGGAGATGGCTACTGCCATAGGAAATGTACCGACCTGGGCTACACTCTCCATACGGCCCACCAAATGGATTAGAGCGTCCGAAAGCACTGGGGTGGAGATGAATCACTCCAGGACCTGAGCTGGTCCAACATGTAAAGTATGAGTTGGAACCTCCTCATCAAAATCCACCTGAGGCTCCACTGCTGGTGCTACTGCTCGAGCTCTAGGCTGAGCTCTGCCTCTGCCTCGGCCTCGGCCTCGACCTCTTCCCCTCGTTGGAGCTGCCATTGGGGGCTCCGAATGCTGTCCAATTGAAGACGTAGCACATATTCTCGCCATTTGTGGAAGGACCAGAATAGAAGAGTTCAATCAGCAATGCTAGAATAAAATCACACGATAGAGAAGAATATAAGTGAAAATTATGCCTAAACTCCATAGCCTCTGGAAGATATGTACAGACGTCTCTGTATCGATCGTCCAGACTCTACTAAGACTGCATGTGACTTATGAGACCTAGGAACCCTAGTGCTATGATACCAACTTGTTAAGACATGGAATTCCCACCTTCGGGACCGTGATGTCGCCTAACATTTTACTTTCGAGGCAAGAAAATCTAAGAAGATCTTAAGACAATTTTAATCAATTACGATAAGTAAAACAATTAATCCTAATTGAAAATTAATACTAAGTGAGAAATAACATAAACATCTTTAATAGCTAAGTACAACCCAGATCCGGAGTCACAATTCACGAGCTTTTAAAGTTTCTACAAATAGTGTTTGAAATAAACATAACTAGCTTGAACGAAAAGAACAGTAAACTAGGGGAAATAGAAGGGGACTTCAAGGTTTGTGGATGCTAGCAGAACTACCTCGAGTCTCCAAAAGTAAATCCAAGTTGAAACGCCTCACGGATAGCTGAGACCAATACCAAAATCTCACAATAAGTGCAGAATGTAGTATGAGTACAATCGGCTCAATGTACTCCGTAAGTGTCGAGCCTAACCTCGACGAGGTAGTGATGAGGCTATGAAAAGACACCACGTAAAAATAAACCTGTACAAATAATAATATACGTACAATATAATAACAAGTAAAGCTAAACATGTGATTTTGGGAGGGGACAAGCGAAAATGGGGTACAAGATAGAATAAATACTACAGGGAATGATAACAAGAAATAACCAATAAGCCTTTAACCAGCAAAACGAACCATAATGAACAAAACTCCACGGCATCACCCTTCGTTCTTTTACTCTCAACCTAACTATGAAACAAGAATATCAGCATGGCATCATCTTTCGTGCTTTTACTCTCAACCTCCTTGTGAAATAATAATATCGGCACGACATCACCCTTCGTGCTTTCACTCTCAACCTCACTGTGAAACAATAATAATTGCACGACATCACCCATCGTGCTTTTACTCTCACTTTCATCATAATCAATAGATACGACACATCATCACCCTTCGTGCATTAACACTCTCCCTTACCATATAACATTGCACATAAACAAAAGGGAGACAAAATAAGAAAGAACATGCCTCACATCAACAATGTTTCCACAATACCATCTTCAGCTTCGGAAAAACAATACTCAAATATCTTGAATAGCTCATAAATGCGAAAAGAATGATCAATTTGATAATTAACTAGACTAAACGTGGATATCATGATCAAGAAGGAAATAAATTGCAAGAAAGTTCCACCGCATGCCTTGACCCAACAACAATTCATAAGTACTCTTCACCTCACATACATGTTGTACAAAACATCTAAACATGTATAAAATAAGCAAACATGTCCTAATCCCTCAAGTCAAGGTTAACCGTATATTTACCTCGATCCAAAGACCAATTCAAAGCTCTACCGAGGCCTTTCCCCTAGAATTCGCCTCCAAATAACTCGTATCTAACCAAAATTGACTCAATAATATCAAATATTGCTAAAGGAATCAATTACAATGCATAAATTTAGAATTTTTCAAATATTCCGCCAAAAAGTTAAAAATTGACCCCGGGCCCGCTCGGTCATAACCCGAGGTTCAGACTAAAATCCATTTACCTATTCACCCCCGAGCCCGATTATGTAATTTGTTTCTGAATCCAATCTCAATTTAAGGTCTAAATCCCTAATTTACAGCAACCCCCAATTCTTGCTCAATCCCTAGTTTTCTACCATGGAAGAACAAAAATTAGGGGTAGAAATTAATGGGTGATGTTAGAAATGGAAGGAAATGAGTTAAAGTTACAAACCTATGAGTTGGTGGTGAGTTTTCCCTACAAAATCGCCTCTAGGCTGATCTCTAATTGAAAGTTTATGAAAAATGGGTGAAATCCCGTCTTGGAACATTTAAATCACTAGGCGCCAGGCCTTCTTCGCGTTCGCGAATGGCCTGACGCAATTGCAAAGTGCAACGCCAAAATGGATTACGCGTTTGCGATGGGTCGCACGCGTTTGTGATGGCCTGTCCCCCCTGTCCATCGCAGTCGCGAGCCTGGGCTCACGTTCGCGTAGAACTAACCTCTACTCCCTACCCAGATGCCTTACTCATCGCGTTCGCGAAAATCTTGACGCGTTCACGAAGGGTGATCCCACCACTACTTCATGTTCATGTTCGCATCCTCAGCCTTGCGCTCGCGTTGAAGAAAAATCCACCCCACCCCAGTGTGCTCTTCATGATCGCAACTGTAGCTTCGCGATCGCAAAGAAGAAACTATCAGGTGACGACAGAACCAGAAAAACCAGAAATTTCAAGATCAAAAACTTCCGTAGCCTATTTGATACTTATGCGAGCCTTCGGTGCTCCAAACCAAATATACACACTAGTCCAAAAACATTATACGATCTTGATTGCACGATCAAAATACCAAAATAAAGCCTAGAACTACGAATCAGACACCAAACCAAATGAAATTTTCAAGAAAACTTTAAAACTTCAATTTTAACAACCGGACGTATGAATCACGTCAAATCAACTCTGTTTCTTACCAAATTAGACAGACAAGTCATAAATATAGCACTAAACCTTTACTGGGTTCCGACACCAAAATACGGACCTAGTATCAACAAATTCAAACATCGGTCAAATCTTTCAAACCATTAAACCTTTAAACTTTAAAATTTTTAACAAAAATTATTAACTCGAGCTAGGGACCTTCGAATTCGATTTTGGGCATACGCCCAGGTCTTAAATCACGATACGAATCCCCAGGACCGTCAACACACAGATCTGGATCTGTTTGCTCAAAATATTCACCGAAGTCAACTCAAATAAATTATTAAGGCCAAATTTCATATTTTATCAGTTTTTAACATAAAAGCCTTCTGAAAAAACCCGAATTGCACACGCAAATCAAGGAAGGCTTAAAAAACTATTGGAGGCTTCAAACAGAATTGGGTTCTAAAACTCTAGATGACATATCGGGTCATCAAATAGCGTGACATCAGTCGAAGTATTTAGCTAGTTTAGTCTTAAGAAGCTGAATGTATTAGGATTTGTTAATAAATAAGGAACCTTCCTTGTTAGTAGCTTATGAAGTCTGTTAGTTTTTGGATAAACAAATATGAAACATTGTTTTGATATGACTGAGATGAGATTTGCGAATAAGAATATTTTTATTGCTTTTGTTATATTGTCTCCATTCTCGTTTGATCTGCTAATTCGCTAGGAATAAATAAGTCATATTTTTTTAAAATTTTGTTTTAAACTTAGTGGTAAAATCGGCCTTGTTGATAATTTAGCAAAAATATTTCATATTCTTTCCACAACCTTTATATCCATGAATCATGGCCTTATAATAATTTCAAGCTTAGGAATGAAATACTATAAATAGACTAGAAAAGCTTTAGGCACACTTTAAATATTAGCACATATGTTCATACCCGAACCTTGGATTGATATGCTTAAGTAATGAAAGGATCATGTGCGCATTCCCTTGTCATGATAATTTTAAATTTAAAATGATTATCTTTTAATCATGTGTACATTCCGTACCTTGATTAAACATCTAACTCCAAAGAAATACCTTTTGTGTGTACCGCATCTAGGTCAAAATAATTAATAAAATACAATAACTAATTAAGTGGTAATAGGAAAAAGAAAAAACCCAATAAAATACAAGAATAGTCAAAAATTGATTTAAGCCTTACATTAGTCAATAAAAGCAACTGTGCTAGAACTACGTGACTCAGTTTTCTATTTTCGTAGACCATAAATTAAGAGTCAAACCTTCCTTTTGAAAGGGGATTCAAATAAAAGGTGACTTGGAACACCAAAACTCAATTCCAAGTGGCGACTCCAAATAATAAATAATACCTATTCAAAACGTCACTTTAATTGGAAAGACTCTTCTAACTCAACCTCGTAATAGGGTTGTGTGAGAAAAAGATGTGTGACACCAATTTCCTTACAAGTGTTAGTTGTGAATTTGGATATGCTTGCCTCGGCCATTCTCTTTACCCCGATTCTCTTTGTGGACCATCTGTATCATCACATCTACTCTAAAACAATTTGGTAATCATCATAGAAAAGGTGTGACAACCATTTGGGGGAGTGGATACACACCAAAGTGTCTCAATAAAGCACTTATTGTTGAAGGGAAGAAAATTCTCCTCGCACTTGGATCATCTACACATGCCTTGATATTGATATTGATGATGGTTCCAACACCAAGTGGTAGACGAGTGCATATGGCATAAAGCAGTAGCACTCTTGGTAACAATACAATAGAATTATTAGTATTTAGCATTAGCCTGTTGGTTATAAAACTTACCCATGGTTTTATTCTGTACCCAATTTTAGTTCCAATCAAATACTTCAGCTCTCAATTAGGCTTTGACACCTAATTCGCACCAAAAAGGAGAATTTCCCTTCAACTTCCTCCTAATCTACTGCAATTAACAGAAGGTGGGTCAACCTATTATTCACTGGCTCGAGACCAAAAATGTGGTTAATGGTCTCAGGGGAGAAGCTGATTCTCCTTCCCTTGACTGAAGATTCATTGGTTTCTTGGTTAATATTCCTATAGAACTTTAAAACTAGCTCCAAGCAAAAATCTCCAGGAGCATGCACAAAAATTTCTCATTTATAGTGCTTGATTATCTCTGCTATGGTTTCATCAAAGTCACTATCTAAAGAAAAAATACCATTCCTTTTTCTTCATTAGAATTTGGACTTCTTCGTCCATTTTTGTGTGAAGCTTTAGGAAATAGATTTTTTTGGTTGGCCATTTGAAAATGGTGATGAGAGACTTGGAGAAGAGAAAGAAAGAAGAAGAAAATTTTTGTGCGGTGTTGTTACTGATAAACATGTTAAAGAAGAGAAAACAATAAAAGACCAGGGTTGAATATTCTAAATGGTCCCAAGAAGAATACTTTATAAGACTAAGAAAAAAATATAATAATACAAAATACTATAAATCTGTGATAGATTACGATAAGTATGCATTATGGTCTCTATCCCGAAATTCTTGCATTGCTTTACGTATCTCAACAGAGTACTATGTATTTTCTTCTTTCTTTTAGATTGTTCTCCTCTTTTCCCTTTTTATTTTTGAAAAGTCTATATAAAATATGGTTATGTAATACCTTGTTGTAGTAAATGTGCTAGAATCGTTCTGCGATATATATATATATATAAATTTCTTATATCTATAAAATTGTAACACGTAAAAATAGATAACTATATATATTTAATTATTTGATTGAAGATAGAATATTTATACCTATCATTTAAAGACGTAGAGGTAAAAAAAGTTATTCTACATGTTAAAGGACAATAAAAATCTTTTTGGCTTTCAAATTTATAATTATAGAAGAAAACTTGATAGACACTGTGATCGCACATATTCTATATATATAACAGACTGACCTTATCGGTCATTTTGGTCTGGGTTTAATATAAATGAAAAAAAAATTACATGAGCCAATAATTAATTTACACAATTAAACAATTAACCAACCAATCACTTAGGCATACCAATCACCATGGAATTACTCCAGTATAGGTGACTCGGTTTTTTAGAGGCCTTCATAAAATATTCTAGCCGTACAATAACCTGGATAAAAACCAGTTCAATAGGTGAAGCAATTTATTATGCAAATTTATACTGGACTTTAAAGGCTCCATTGCTTCACCCTCAATGGCTATGGGTAGGAAAATGTAGTTCTGAGTTTAATGTCGCCAGATCGACTTTTGTTCTACATGATTCTTCATTCAATTAGAGTAACTGGTGTATTTTATCACAAATTGCCCTTCAAAATATAATTTTAGTATGTGACAATTTACTTTAAACTCGTCTCCACCACTAATCTGCTTGTAACGACTCGAACGATTATTTTGAGAACGTCTCATTCAGTGGCTTAAGGTCTTGAGAAGTTTCGTATTATGTGTTACGACTTGCTTGTGTGATCGAGTTCGATTTTCAGATGATTTGGGATCAATTTGGAAGAAGGATTCCTATTTTAGAAGCTTAAGTGGAAAGAGTCGACCGAAATTCAACTTTTATGTAGATGACTCCGAAATGGAATTTTGATGATTCCAATAGCTTCGTATGGTGATTATGGACTTAGGCGTGCATCCAAATTTGGAATTGGAGGTACGTATGGTAATTTGAAGCATTGCAGCGAAAATTAGAAATTTGAAGTTTTGGACGGTTGAGAGGTTTGATCGAGAGTTGACTTTGGTGATATCAGGGCCGGAATGCAATTTTGAGAGTTGTATTAACTCTGTTATGTCATTTGTAACTTTCAAGCAAAATTTTACATCATTCCGGGTTGATTTGGCACGAGTTTTAGAAGTTGGAAGATTTGATAGTTCATAAGTTTGGTTCATGGTACGATTCGAAGTTTCGACATTGTTTGATGTAATTTGAGACCTCGAGCGAGTCCGTGGTATGTTATGGAACCTGTTGGTATGTTTTTACAGGGTCCTGGGGGACCCGAGCGTGTTTCGGATGGGCTACGAGCCATTTTCTCATGTCTTGGATGGTTGTTCTGATATCTGGTGTCCCCTTCTATGCGATCGTGAAGTTCATTCCGCGTTCGTGTAGGCTGGTTTGATGACTGTCCATTTTTTTACTTCGCGTTCACAGATGGTTCGTGATAGCGAATGTGTGAATCCTGTTGCATTGTGTTCGCATTTAATCTTACGCGTTCGCATAGATTTGGCCATGCTGGGGAGTCCCACTTTGTTCGTCGCGTTCACATGTCTACCTTCATGATCGCTTACGTTGAGGCAGTCTTAAACCGCTTCGCTTCACCTTCTTCGCGATCGTGTAGTGCATTCCTGGCAGCTTGTATTTTTCTTCTTCGCGATCGCATATTGATTTCTGTTTCATCGCATATTGATTTCTGTGATCGCGATGTGTAAATTGTTAGGCAGAATATAAAAAGTACACTAATTCAAGGTTTAGACATTTTCACCGTATTTTGAGTTGTAGACCTTGGTTTTGAGTGATTTCTCGTGGGCTTTTCAAGAAAATCATTGTCGTAAGTGTTCTTCACTCTTAATTGATTATTACTTTATGATTTTATCTTTATTTTTATCATTAAATTAGTATTTTGAGTTGAGGAAAAATTGAAATTTTTGAAGAAATCTTTCAAAATGTAAAATGATGATTCGAAGGACGAATTGATATCGGAATTTGGTAATTCTTGTATGGTTGGAATCATTATCAAATGTGTGTTCGGATTTCATAATTTTGGTCGGGTTATAAAGATTGATGCTTTATTATTCAGAATTGTTTTCTATGAGTTTTATTTATGAATTAAAGTTATTTTGGTTAGATTTGAGCCGTCTGAAGGTTGTTTCACGTGAGAAGGTCATTTAGAGTAACGGTCTAGCTTCTTTTAGGTAAGTATCTTGCCTAACTTTTTGTGTGGGAACTACCCTTAGGATTTGGGTCATTTGTGCAAATTTTTTCATGTGAAGGCTGTGTACACGAGGCGACGAGTATGTGCTCGGGCTTATTTGTAGAAATTTGACCGTTTAGGGCTCTTAGGTTCTTATGTGCATTGAATATGAAGTTGTTTTGTCATGTTAAATTCCCCATTTACTAAATTCACCTTTATATGCCTTTTTTGGAATTAATTGCTTCATGTTCTACCCTTACTGCCGATTAAACTCTTACGTGCCTTAACTGAAGTTGTTGCCTCTTTTATCTTCATGCTATCCTTTCAATAATTGCGTAACCTTAATTGAAGTCATGGTTATATTTTTGTAATTGTTTAACCTTAATTGAAATTATTATTATATCTTCCGTAATTTTCTAGCCTTAATTGAAGTTTGTATCCCTTTCATTGTTGACGTATTCTTCTTTGGGGTCATTGATTCATGCTATCTCTCTTATTGTCGAGTTGCGCTTTCGTGGAGTCATTATTACACATTACCTATCCCTTGTTGAATTACTCTTGTTGAGACTATTATTTCCCTGCTGTGTCTTTCTTTGTGAGCTCGTTCTTCCCTTTAATTTGTGTTCTGAAGTTCTTGTATTGATTTACTTGCCATATTCTCGTGTTATCGTATTTATTGATGTTGTATTCAGTGTTGTTGAGCCGAGGGCTATGTGTGGTTGTGATATTGAAACTTTTTTGAGGAAATATTGTGGCATATGGGCACATATTGTGAAAGTCATTTATTTGAGTTGTTATGTTTTTGGCATGCGTGTTTTATTGAAAAATGTTATGTTGTTTGCACGAGGTATCTGCTATGCGGTTGTTATTGTGTTTGCACGGGGTTTCTACCGTGTGGTTGTTATTGTGTTTGCACGAGGTTTTTTCGTGCAGTTGTTATCGTGTTACACGAGGTTTCTTCCATGCAGCTGTTATTGCGTTGCGCGAGGTTTCTGCCATGCTGTTGTTATTATTGATACGCATGCGATGGTATAAAGTCTAGGTGTTGAAATACCTGCGGTGAGATAAGGTGGGCTTGAAACGCCTGGCTAGTAGGGGAACTTTTAGAATCCATGCGTTGTAATAAAGTGGGCTAAAACACGGAATGTTATTTTGGGAAAAATGATTTTCGAAACTAAATATAAAGGCTCCTGCGGTGAGATAAGGAGAGTTGTGATTCAATTTATAATTTGAGACTACGAGGTGGTACCTCGGGAGGACTCTTGTTGTAATTTCCCCTTTTTTGTACACTTTTCTTTGATTGTTGTTTTCCTTAGCATACTATTAATTGTTTTCCTCCGTGTTGCACTATTTGCTCAGTTCAATGTAACTAATCTTGTTGTGCTGGTCGCTGAGTTCATTGATTTTTTTGTTAAATTGTACATTTCATGGTGATCATTTCTTATGTTCCATTCATTGTCTATACTTTTATTTGTTCACTTTAATTATGGTAGAACACTTGCACAAGAATAAACTAGTTAAATTACCCATATCAGTTTTCAATGGTGAATCGTGACATCATTAACCATTATACATACTCTTGTCTTCTTGCCTTCGGTGTGAGTATTGTTCTATTGGCATGTGAGTCGTCCGCGCGATTATGAGTTGTAATGTGGGCACAAGGTGCCAAGTGATTAGGGTTCATGAATTGGGACCCGTGAGCTGTGATTATGAAGTTCGGTACCTCGTGGAAATGCTTGGATAGATCTGGTGTGAAAGCGGTTGTTCTTATTGAGTTGTTGATGGTTTTCCCTTAATTTGGTTTCCCAGGACTTAGATTGTGTCAGGTACTCTACAACATTATTACCTGACTGCTTCCTGTTGAATATTGTTATTACTAGTGTATCATTTCAAGTATTGTCTTGTATTCCTTATCCTACTTAACTTTATATTTATATTGTTTCTCGGTTAGTTCATCTACATACTTGTTCAGGTTGTTTAGTCTGGTAGTTGTCTTGAATTTCCCTTGTCACTACTCCACCGAGGTTAGTTTTGATAATTACTAGGTACCGCTGTGGTGTACTGATACTACGCTTCTACACATTTTTGTGTAGATCCAGGTGCCACGGTTGTTGATTATTAGCTGGCTGGTCGAGCTATGGAGACTCATGGTAAACCTAACGTCGCGTTTGCAGGCCTTGGAGTCACCTTTTGATATTTTTATTATACTGTTAAATTTCATTCTGAACAGTTACATTTCGGGATTTTCTAGCAAACTTAGTAGAACTTATAACTTGTACTACCGGTTTTAGGAATTGTAAGTTATGTATAAATATTTCTATTTCATATTTATCATTGATGGTCAAATTCTTCTATAAATTTAGTAAGTGTTAGGCATACCTACTTTTAGGGACTATGTACCATCACGACATCCTAAAGGGGGAAATTGGGGTTGTGACACTGCTGAATCCCAATAGCATTATATGAAGTAACATTTGAAACTTTGTAAGGACCTATCCATCTGGATTTTTAATTTTTCGGGGAATAGCCTGTCGGCTATTGTAAAGATGTACTCAAATGGCCCCATCAGTAACTTTTAGAATTAGCATCCCGTCCGGAGGCTTAAGATCTCGAGTAGCTTCGTATTATGTATTATGACTTGCATGTATGGTCGAGTTTGGTTTTCGGATGATGCGGGATCTATTTGGAGGGACAATTCTTATTTTGGAAGTTTAAGCGGTAAGAGTTGACTGGAGTTTGAATTTTTTGTAGATGACTCCAGACTGGTGTTCTGAAGATTCTGATAGCTTTGTATGGTGATTTGTGACTTAGGCATGCATCCCAATTTGAATTTGGAGGTCCGTAGGATAATTTGATGCATTTTGGGGAAATTTGGAAAGTTGAAGTTTTGGAAGGTTGAGAGGTTTGACCGGGAGTTGACTTTGATGATATCGGGATCAAATCTTGATTCCAGAAACTAGAATAGGTATGTTACATCATTTATGACTTGTGTGCAAAATTTGAGGTCAATTGAAATTGATTTGATATGTTTCAACACGAGTTTTGGAAGTTGGAAGATTTGAAAATTCATAATTTTGATAGAGGTGCGATTTGTGGTTTTGATGTTATGTGGGATTTAAGGCCTCGAGCAGGTCTGTATGATGTTTTGGGACTTATTGGTATGTTCGTACGCGGTCCCGAGGTGTTTGGGTGAGTTTCAGATAGGTTTAGGTTGTGTTGCACATGTTTTTGATGTTTCAACGTCGTTTCTTCAAGCATAACTTGTATCACATTAAGTAAATGAGCTCCAAATTCAGTTTTATTGAAGCATTAGATCTGTATTGTAATTACGGAGCCATAGCAAAAAGAATCATCGAAATCATACATCGTATGTGACAGTTTTGCCCATTTTCATGTCGAGAAAGACTATTGGTTTCTGGTATAGTATCCCAGGGCTCACAAATGCGAACATTTATTGGAATTTGCAACTTCTGCTCTGTTTCAGTTCGCATTTGCGAACATTTTATCACTATTGCGACATTTTCCAGCCCTGTTCTTGTTCGCAATTGTGAAGGCTTCTTCGCTTTTGCGAGGATTCGCAACTCGAACCCTGGATCGCAAATGCGACATCTGCACCTTGTTTTCAACTGTGTAATTTGGGTTTTTGCTTTATTTTTTGATATTTTTGAACCCTAGGCCCAAGAGTGAGAGATTTTGATAGAGAAATTTCATCTACAATCGTTCGGTGAGTGTCCTTGTTCAATTTCTATCTATATTTCATGATTCCATACTTATTTTCATCATTAATTACTGAATTGAATTGAAGAAATTGGGGAATTTGTAAAGTCTTTCAAAAGTGAAAAATGAGGTTTTGGAGGGCAATTCGTTATCGGAATTTGATGGTTTTTGTATGGTTGGACTCTTTTCGGAATGGATGTTTGGATTTTGTGAATTTTTGTCAGGTTCCAAGGTGCGGGCCCAGGGTTGACTTTCGGGTTGACTTTTTAGTCTAAAATTAAAGTGCCGTGGGCTAGTAAGATCATTATTAAGGTTAATTGTTTCATATGAGTTTTAATTATGTTATGACATTATTTGGCTAGATTTGAGCCATCCAAAAATTCGTTTCACGCGAGAAGGCCATTTTAAAGTAACGTCCTAACTTCGTTAATGTAAGTATCTTTCCTAACTTTGTGTAGGGGAATTATCCCTTTGTCATTGAATCGTTTGTGAAATTTGTATAATGTGAAAGCCGTGTATGCAAGGTGACGAGTATATATCCGTGCTTATATGTGCAAATTCTTTCGGTTTAAACCCTTAGGCATCTTTTATGTACTTAATTGGAAATCGTTGGCATATGTTATATTCTTCCTTCGCCATGTTCACCATTTCATTTCCTTATTGTAAATTGTTGTTATGTGTCACATTCTTTACTTGCCGATTTTGTTTTATATGATTATTTGGACTTGTTACTACTTTAACCTTTACGTTAATTCTTTGATTATTGAGTTGTCATTTTATGGAAGATATTTTCGTTATTGAGTTTTCCCTTAATTAATTAATTGGAATCGAAGTAATCAAGAGGCATTGATTTAATTTACTTGAAGTTATGTTTATGTAACGACCCGGCCAGTCGTTTTGAGAGTATTATCCCCGATCCCCTAATTATTGCTCCCTTTATTTCATTTTGTGGTTATGTAACTTTACGGGGCGCTTGGTGTCGGGTTCGGGAGAGTTTCAGAGTGAAATGGGACACATAGTCCCTAAATTGGAAGTTTAAGTTGTAGGTGTTAACTGTAGTTTTACTTGTGTGAAGATGACCTCATAATGGAGTTTTGGCGGTTCCAATAGCTCCATGGGGTCGGATGTTGATTTAGAGGTCCGTAGGTCATTTCGGCGTTAATTGGCGAAAGTTGGAAAGTTGGAAGATTTTGGAAAGTTTGGGAGTGGACTTTTTGATATCGGGGTCAGATTTTGATTCCCAAAGTTGTAGTAGGTCTGTAATGTCATTTATGACTTCACTGTAAAACTTGAGGTCAATCAGACTTGATTTGATAGGGTTTAACATCGAATGTAGAAGTTAAAAGTTTATAAGTTCATTAGACTTGAATTGGGGTGCGATTCGTGATTTTACCATTGATTGATGTTTTTTGACGCTTCAAGCGTGTTTGTATGATATTTTAGGACTTGTTGGTATTCTAGGTTGAGTTCCCGAGGGCCTCCGGTGTAATTCGAACCATGTTCGACGCATTTCGGAACTTTGAAGATTGCTGAATCTGGTGATTTTGTGTTTCCTTATATGCGATCGCGATTGAAATAACGTGATCGCAAAGAGTAGTGTGGAACTGGAGGGAGTTTTCTCTATGCGATCACAAGGTGGTGTACGCGATTCCGGAATGTTGGTTTACAGTGAATCGGGAACGCGTGTAGGACGCCGGGTTCACGAAGAAGGAATGGCGATGTTGGGGCTGAGGTAGTTTATGAACGTGATCACGTGTCCTAGGATGCGATCGCAGAGTTTAAACAACTTGTTAATCAAGTTCGCGATTGCTTTTACACGACCGCGAAGATTAAATTTGAGCTGGGCAGAAATTGTGTTACGCGATCGCGATGTGTAAATCACTGGGCAACAGACTTAAATTTCAAAATGAGGGTTTATTTTCTTATTTCACAGTTTAGACTTTGAGAGCTCTGTTTAAGGCCAATTTTCGAGGGATTGTTGGGGTAAGAGTTCTTAACTCATTTTTGATTAAATTCCACGAATCTATCTTTGATTTCATCATTTAATTAGGGATTTAGGTTGAAAAATTGGAGAAAAATGGAGGAAACTTATTAGGCCAAGTTTTGGGGATTTGAGAGAGATTTCGGTATCGGATTTGTGTAATTCTTGTATGGGTGGACTCGATATCGAATGTGTGTTCTCTTTTTATAATTTTGGTCGGGCTCCGAGACGCGGGCACGAGTCAACTTTTTAGAGCGATTTTTCAATTCTTAGCTAAGATCATTATTTCATTATTTAAATTAGTTCCTATAGTTATATTTAAAATATGAAATTGTCTTGGCTAGATTCAACCCGTTCGAAGTTGGAAAATCGAGAGAAAGGCCTTCCAACCAATTGATTGAGCACGGTTTGAGGTAAGTGAATTGTCTAACCTTGTGTGGGGAAAATTCCCCTTATGATTTGGTACTGTGGCGATAATTTGTGATATGTGAAGGCCGTGTACACAAGGTGACGTGCGTACACGAGCTAAATGTTGGTATTTCGGTTTTAGCTACGTAGTTTCCTTTTCATGCCTTAATTGAGTTACTTTAGCATGTTGTAGTAATCATGATCAGTCTAAATTCATATGTCTACTTGTCTTATCTCCTATTTGCAACTTGTATCACATGTTTAGTTGAATTACTTGCTTTTCTTGATTTCCGTATTCATTACTTAACTGTGGAATTCTTTACTTGAACTTGTTATCCTTGAAATATTTTGCTGTTGAGTTTGGTGTTGAATTGCAAGGTTGTGGTTCTTTTGAGGCAAGGTGTAAGTTGTGAAATATCTTTATTTAGTTGTTGTGTTTTGGCTTTCCTTTTATTGTTGAGGTTGTTTTTTGGTTGTTTGCACGAGGTTTCAGCCTTGCTGTTATTATTGTTGCATGAGATTTCTGCAGTGCAGTTGTTATTGTTGCACTAGGTTTCTGCCTTGCCATTATGATTATTGATACGCATGCGGTGGTATAAGGTCTAGGTGTTGCAACGCATGCAGTAAGATAAGGTGGGCTTGATACGCGTAGCTAGTAGGGGAACTACTAGAAGCCATGCGGTGTGATAAGGTGGGCTAAAAGGCGGGATGCTATTTCGGGAAAATAATTTTCAAAACCAAATATAAAGGCTCCCGCGGTGATATAAGGAAAGACTGTGATTTGTTTTTATTATGGGACTACGAGGCAGTAACTCGAGAGTTCCCCTGTTGATCTTCTTTATCTCCTGTATTGTTTGGTTCTTGTTTCCTTAATATGTAAAATCCTTATTTTTCTTTAGTCTTTTATTAGCTTTTCCTAGATTCTGTGTTCTTATATTCCCGTAAATTCTTTATTGTTCATTTCCCTGTCATTTTCATTATATCATTATATCTTCCATCTTGTTTCTTATCTCCCGTAGGGCCTTCACCTGACCTCGTCACTACTCTATCAAAGTTTGGCTTGGCACTTACTGGGTACCGTTGTTGTGTACTCATACTACACTTCTCCATATATTTTGTGTAGATCCAGGTACATCCTATCAACCTCGGTGTTAGAGTGTTGAGTCACTTACTTATTGGAGACTTCAAGGAACACCTGCCCGCTCCCGCTGGCCTTGGAGTCCCCTTCTATGTTGTTCTTTTCTTATTTCTTCACATCTTTATAAACATTGATGTATAGGAATGTTTAGTATTGTATCTAGAGCTTGTGACTTGTATTTACACCGGGTTTTGGGAGATGTACATGTTAAGTTGCATATTTTATTTATATAGTTGTTGACTTCTTTGAGATTTAAATTATTATTCAGTTATCATATTTGTTTGGCTTACCTATAGTCTTAGAGACTAGGTGTCGTCACGAAATCTTATGGAGGGGAGTTTAGTAGAGTCTCGCAGATCGGTACAGAGCCGTCTATACTTATCTTCAGGAGGCTATGGAACTTTTAGGAAAAGCTTCACTTATTTGATTCCTTATCGTGCGAAATCTTTGACTTCAGATTCTAAATTTCTGTCTTTTTATTCTCTCACGGATGGTGAGGACAGGTACAACCAGATCAGATGACGCGACACCCGCGCCCCTTACTAGAGTCGCAAGAGGCCGAGGCCGGGGTAGAGGCCAATGACGTCCACCTGGTGCAGCCAGAGCACTCGCATGAGCTGTTACAGAGGAGCCACTAGTAGCTCCATTTGGAGGATAGGCACTCGGGACGCCTGTTACTACACTAGCCCTCTAGGAGACTCTCACCAGTTCCTGATCATATTCGGCACTTTAGCTTATGAATGGTTGATCCCACTTGATCCTTCCACATCTCAGGCCCGGGGAGAAGCACAGACTCCCGCTGACCGTACCCCAGAGCAGCATGTGCAGGTTGATCAGGTCCCGGAAGTCATACCAATACATACGGTAGTGCTAGTTCAGCCCGAGGTTAGGGCAACAACTTCTGAGGGGAGCAGCTAAGGCTCAAGAGGTACAAGAAGTACCACCCTACTACTTTCAGTGGGTTGGCGTTAGAGGATGCTCAGGTTTTTCTTGAGAAGTGCCACTGTATCCTCCGTACTACAGAATTGCCGAGTCTAGTGGGGTTGCATTCACTATGTTCTAGCTAAAAGGAGCGGCCTATCTGTGGTGGCGAGCATATGAGTTGGGTAGTCCGGCTGAGACAACTTCACTTCACTTGTACTCAGTTCTCAGATATGTTCTGGAGGGAGTATGTTCCCCAGGGTCCCAGAGATGCATGGCGTGCAGAGTTTGCGCAGTTGCACCAGGGTTCTATGACCGTGTCAGAGTATATGGTCCAGTTTAGTGATTTGGATAGGCATACACTAGCCTTGGTTGCTACTGTTAAAGAGTGGGTCCATCAATTTATCGAGGCGTTCAACCAAAGTATCAGATTTAGCATAGCCCGAGAGTTGGAGGTATGTTGACCCGGGAGATAGAGGAGAGGGAGGCCAAAAGGTATCGAGAGTCTGGAACATATAGTGGAACCCGTTTCCCAATGGTAGCTCGTCATGGTAGGGGCTATGTGAGTCACCCTGTTCATTCACCACTTCCAACTTCCAACCATATTCCAACCACTCCCAGGCCTCAGGATCCATATTATTTACCTCCATTATCTAGTGTGCTCCTGCATGGGGTGCTTTCACCGGTCAATCCAGCCGATTAGACGCAAGCCAGCCATAACAACCACGTCCTCCTAGAGCTTGTTTTGAGTGTGGTAAAACTCATCATATGGTGAGGGATTTCCCCAAATTCAGGAGGGGTTCACCTCCACAGACTACTCAGGGTCCGCATATTCCACGGGGTCATCAAGCTTCTCAGTCCATGTTCGCCGCACCAGTTGCCGCCCCACCTGTACAACCAGATAGAAGTGAAGGTCAGGCAGGCAGAGATCGCCCTAGGGGGGAGGCCAGGCAAGATATTATGCTCTTTATTCTAAGGCTGAGGTAGTTACGTCCAACTGAGTCATCACAGGTATTGTTTCGGTCTATCATATAGATGCATTAGTCTTAATTTATCTAGGCTCCACTTATTCCTATGTGTCATCTTATTTTTCTCTGTATTTGGATGTATCCCGTGATTACTTGAGTTCTCTTGTCTACGTGTCCACACCTGTGGGAGATTCTATTATTGTTGACTGTGTGTCTTGGCGTGTTTGGTTGTGGTAGTGGTTTTGAGACCAGAGCTGATTTATTATTGCTCAGTATGGTAGATTTTGATGTTATTTTGGGCATGGACTAGTTATCGCCCTATCAAGCTATCCTTGATTGTCACGCCAAGATGACGACGTTGGCTATGCCAGAGTCTACCGCGGTTAAATTGGAGAGGTACTTTAGATTATGTTCTTAGCAGGGTTATTTCATTTCTAAAGGCTCAGCGGATGGTTAAGAAGGGTGTAATGCGTGTCTTGCATATGTGAGAGATGTCAGTGTTGATACTCCTAACGTTGAATCAGTTTCGGTAGTGAGGTATTATCCAAATCTATTCCTGGCGAATATTTCGGGCATGCCGCACGACAGAGATATCAACTTTGGTATTGATTTGTTACCAGACACTTAGCCCATTTCTATTCCACCCTATCGTATGGCCCCAACAGAGTTGAAAGAGTTAAAGGAACAGTTGCAAGAGTTGCTTGATAAGGGCTTCATTCGGCCTAGTGTGTCGCCTTGCGGTGCTCCGGTCTTATTTGTAAAGAAAAAGGATGGTTCTATGTGAATGTTATTGATTATCGCCAGTTGAAAAAGATTACATTGAAGAACAGGTATCCATTGTCACGTATTGATGACCTATTTGATCAACTTCAAGGTGCTAAAGTGTTCTCTAAGATTGACTTGCGTTCAAGCTATAATCAATTGAATATTCGGGAGCCATATATCCTGAAGACTGCCTTCAGGACTCGGTATGGACATTACGAGTTCCTTGTTGATGTTTTATACGTGAATACCTCACAAGAAGATAAGTTACTTTGTGTGGTACCCAATTTTCGAGTGATGTCTCAATAGAAGAACCTGGTTCTTCTTGATGTACTTACTTCTACTGTCGTGGAATATTAAAAGCAGTAAAGTAAAAGCACAAGGATTTTTACGTGGAAAACACCTGGCTCAAAAGGTGAAAAAACCATGACCTACTCCTCAGTAGGATTTTCTCAAACTCTTCACTAAATACTCTAAGCCAAACGAACTTACAAAATAAACTCTTTTGTAATCCTAGGACTAACTCTAGTCCCTTTGTAGTAACTAGCCCCTAGCTAATTTCTACATACCTCAAATTAACTATAACTTGAACAATGCGTACCTATTACAATTGCTTCTATGAAAGCTGAAAAATACAATATTAAAACTCCTACTACAATCAACTAGACTCAATAATCAATCAGATGGAACTGGTTCTTTTAGTTGATCTGTATTCTTTTAATCGCACAATGATCTAGCAAATTGACTCTGGGAACTTTGCTTTCAGACTTTTGATTCACTTCAGCTTTTGTGCGTGTCAAATTCCAGCAGAAATACATCAAGTATTTATAGAGTCAGTTGAGCTTGTCGTCCAATTCTAGTCCAACTCTACCTGGGTGAACATAATTCGTACCAAACTCAACTTCCTTTATTTTGTTACTTTCCTTGCTGAATTCGACTTCAATCATCTCATCAATTTGCAATCATTTCGCATTAGGAGATAATCTCTTAGTTCATTGATATTTCTCATTCATAGATATCTCCTATGCATATACGGTTCATGTGCTCGATATTCAATTCAATATGTGTGCTCTGATGGACCTGGTTCAGCTGGTCAGACATTTGTCAATCTTCAAAATTATATAGTGACATGGGTCAACAAATTCCTCCTTTTTGGTGATGACAAACTCCATGCTTAATCCTGTATACACTACAACCACTTTGTATGGTTTTAAGCATTAATCATAGAGAATCCAGGTTCATTAGGTTATAAATATCACTTTGAAAATATATCACTTTGAAAAAACTTTTGGAAAAATTTCAGCACATATCTTCCCCCTTTTGGCATCATCAAAAAGTTTGCAAAATGATACACTTACCAGATTTATTAATTATTACTCATGGCCATTGAGGCAACTGCAGGTGCAAAGCATGATTAATCAACACAAAGAAGCCAATAAATCTTAGCTAACTAAGAAATTGAGACAAGTCAATAACTAGAAGAAAAATTCATTGATTAGTAACGATTATCAACACCATACAGAAAAACAAAAACAAACCACCCATGAGCAAAAAACAGAGTAAAAAGAACTGAAACTGAATAACTGGTCTAAAGAGGGGTTTTGGAAGCTCTGGAAAGCCTACGGATAGGAAGGTGCAGAGGAGGTTGTGGTCTTGGATTGTAGGAGAGAAAGCATCTGCCGAAGAACACCCTCGTTCTATTCTTTCTCCTTTGCTAATTCAGCCCTAAGAGCATCCCACTCAGCTTCAACCTCAATCACACGAGACTTCAAACGAAGGATCTCCATATCCTTAATCTCATTTTCCTGCACCAGAGTTCTAACTTTGCTGTTGACGGGCTGCTTCCTAGATGACCCAGGTTCATCCATAGGAACATTGACATTGTAGTCATATGTAAGAAAAGTTTCCTTCCCAAAATAGTCTTTGGCAGTAGCCATCTCAGCCTTCTTTACTGGAACCCCAAAATGTGCAAGCACTGCAGTTAGAATGAAGCCATATGGAATTGCATGTGCTTTGGTTCCATTCACAACTCTGTCAAAGAGTTGGATGATGAAAGCCAACCAATTTATTTGCCTTCCCCTGTACAAGTATTCCATCAAGGTAAGATCCATATAATTTGCCATGTGCCTTCTTTCTTGTCTAGGCAATAGGAACTTGATGACGAAATCGAAGAGTAGCTTGTGCTCTGGCTTCATTTCACTCTTGTAAACCGGCCTGGGTTCAATCTCCTTCTCACTATTACTGAAGAACCTGGTGATGTTGGTTGCTGAGGCCATCCCATCTAGACAAGGCCATCTTTGCCTCGTGTAGTCCTCATAGCCCTCAGCTGGTATGTTCAGCATAACACCCAGTTCTTTAACATAAAAGGAAACTTCAATTCCTTTGACTATGGAGGTGACCCTGCCTTCCTTGACAGTGACATTTCCCATGAATTCTACCAACTCAGCTCTTGCCAGCCTGCCTTCCATGCGAAGGACCAGGTCCTTCCAGCCCTGCACCTCCAAAGTTTCCATCAGATATTGCATTCCAGGCTCCTCTAGATTCTTCACTAGCTTACCCTTCAGTATTGTTCTTTTTCCAAACATGGTAACTCTGTCAGTCACCTCTCCTATTTCCTTCTCCTCCTCTCCACTCTAGTATGCATCATCATCCTCAACAAATTTCACTTTCTTTGGCTTGGCCCTGGTCTTCTTAGCAGATCTTGTTAGTGTAACGGACATTCTAGCTGACTTCTTAGAAGAAGCCTTAGCCTTTGTGGGTTTTGGTGTCTCAGCCACACCTGGAGCAGGCTGCTCCTCCTGTTGGACCAGGTCCAATGCAGTCTCTTCAATCTCAATAGCCTCAACAGGCTCTCCAACTTTTTCTTTTCCGTTTGCTGCCCTCTTCCTCTTCCTCTCTTTCAGAGCCTTTTCTAATTTCTCTTCTTCATCTCTCACAGTGCTACGGGTAGCTCTTACTTTTAGATCAGGAACATCAACAACTTCAGAAAATTTTCTTTTCTTTAAAGGAACTGGGTGAGTTGCCTTCTTGGAATTCTGACACCTTCTTTTCTTGGGGTTATAGGACTCCCCCAGTTTCTTCGGCCTTTCAGCCAATGTTTCTTCCCCAGATGAACCAGGTTCATCTGTTCCTTTCTTCAGACTTGCAAGACCTGCTGCAGCTTCCTCAACTATGTTTCCCCCTAAATCAGTGATGTTTTCTCCAACAGTTTCAGGAATGGGACCACAGATAACCAGCGTGGTACCATCCTCCCCAGATCCCCTCAGAACTTATTTTCCCTCTCTCTCAAGAATTCTTTATTTTCTACCATCCCTCTTCCTTCCAGGTACTTCAACATCAATAACAGACCCAACCAACACGAATCTTTTATCAGCAGAAGTAAATTCAGAATCGATTTCAAGATTACCTTTTTCAGAACTGGTTGAACTATGTGCGTCTTCCTCATTAGCTGATTTAAAGGATTCACTAGACGAATCTGGCTTAGCACCTTTGTCTGCTTTAATAAGATCCTCTAAGAATTTTTCCCTATCCCCAGAAGCAACAGATTTTCGGGTCAGAACTTTGACACGACGATTCTTGGGGGCAGGAGTATGGTTTGGAGTGGGTTCAGGAATGTGTGTATTTTCAGGGGTGGATGTAATTTTTGGTGATTCAGAAATGTAAATGGATGGGGAATTGGAGACAGATTCAGAATGTCCTCCATCGTAATCACGATTAGGTGATGAATTAGAAGAAGAAGGTGGTGGTGGTGAAGAAATTTTTATGTATTGTTAGAAAGAAAGGACGATTTGTAAGTTTTGGGTTGTGTAGTATGAGTTGAACTTGGTTTGAAGGTAGCCTTATGAAGAGAGGAGTAATGATTGCCTTTTATAAGATATGGCTATTAATTATACAACGGGTAAAAAATTTATCCAAGTGGAAGTCTAATAGTTGTAGGAGTGTCATTGTTTTGACAGTTGAGAGTTCCCTACTTCTAGGCTAATTGAGTACTGATGTGACTTCTTGGAACAGGTTCATTTAGGGATTAGTACAAAGACATTGAAATTAACCAAATATAGATAGAATCCTGCTCATGTGTGACTGTAATTGAATTAATATATGGAGAAGAGTACGTACCTTGTCAGTCAGATGAATCAGCATAGATGAACCAGGTTCATCCTGTTAGAAATCTTTAAATTGCCTCAATTTACAAAGATAGATAAACATTTATTAGTATCCAGGGAATCATACTAATACATGTCACAAGAGTATGGCAATAAAGACATGATGTTGAGCAATTATTAATCTATTTAAGTCCCTAATTAAAATTTTCTAGCCAAAACAAAAAAAAATTCATTTATATATTATTTTTTTCAACCAGGTGATCTTAATCATCCCTAATTCCAGCCTTATTCTCTCAAAATGCTCCCCACTAAGTGATTTAGTGAATATATCAGCAATTTGATGATCAGTAGCACAAAATTCGATTGAGATCATTCCTTTTTTATAGTTATCCCTTAGGAAATGGTGCCTAACATCTATGTGCTTAGTCTTTTTGTGATGAACGGGGTTCTTCGTCATACTAATAGCACTAGTGTTATAAAAAAAAATAGGAATGCATCCTACATCAATACCTAAGTCCATGAGTTGTTGTTTGATCCATAACAACTGGGCACAACATGAGGTTGTAGCCACATATTCAGCCTCAGTAGTAGACAAGGCTACTGAATTTTGTTTCTTGGTAGCCCAAGACACAAGGAATGAACCCAAAAAGTGAGACATACCTGAAGTACTTTTCCTGTCAACCAGGAATCCTGCATAATCAACATCAGCATATCCTACAAGGCCGAAATTACTACCTTTAGGATACCAAAGGCACAAATCAGTGGTTCCTTTCAAATATCTCAAAATTCTCTTTACTGCAGTGAGGTGGGACTCCTTTGGATTTGCCTGAAACCTAGCACACAATCCTACGGTGAACACAATATCATGTCTACTGGCAGTGAGATATAATAGAGACCCAATCATCCCTCTGTATAGCTTCTGATCAACAGATGAACCA